>JAPQVW010000468.1:0-27659 GCA_028535905.1 Quercus berberidifolia
TTTTCGCTTGCATGTTTTGCAACCACACGACAACGCAGAAATCCAGCCTCAAAAAACACGTGACCTTCATTCACAAAATCCCACCATCTGAAGTTCGAGTACGTGTCCTCAACCCCTGAACTTTTTCATTCCCCTATTGCTCAACTACTTAAAATCAATGCAAGAGGTCTTCCTGACAGAATGCTTCCATAATTGCATTTTCTCCTTCGCTAGGAAAATAGCTTGAGAAAAAACAGCGTGGTTGAACCCATCACTGCCAGTACAACAAGCGGAAGAATTTGTTTTACGCTTTTGGAAGAAATAAGGATTTATCTCGAACCAGTACAACAAGCGAAAGAATTTGTTTTACGCTTTTCGAAGAAATAAGGATTTATCTCGAACCAATCGATAAAGCAGTTTTTAAAATGCAGATTTGAGGCTTTAGTCGTCGTTGGATGTAAGCAAGAACTTATAATGAGCTTACTTTGACGTTGTTTACTAAAAATATGAGAGTACTTAGTAAACTCAGAGCGAAAGACGTCAAAACTACTGTGGCTGCTTTTACCGTAAAAATTGTTGAGACTTCTTGTAAAATTTGCGTTGAAAATGCTTAATTGTACTGTTGCTTTGTGACGTCATAATACGGATTTTATATTACCGGCAGTAGAATATAAGCGCTCCTTAAACTGAACGAATCCTTACAACTGCCTCAACTAATTCACTTGTTATGGATTAAGAAAGGTTCTTCAACCTCGTAACGATTAAGTTTAAGTAGCGGCTATGAGTACCGCTGGTAGAGAGCAAAAAACACGCATCTCGATTCGCGACGTTGCAAATTTATTGCGAAATTTTGAATTTTTGTTAGCAAAACTAACTCAAATTATTTTTTGAAATTTCCCCTGATTTTTCGTCTTACTATTCAAGTAAACAAAAAAAAAACAAAAAAAAAAAAAAAATTCAAGTAATAGTATTAAATTGTTTTTCCTCAAGCGGAGATTTTGAAACGTCGCACGTGTTTTTTGTTTTTCACCATCAATACAGCTCTTAATCTCGAAAATCTTGGCATCTACTTTCTATTTGATTGTTTTCCAAAAGTAAATATTACTTCATCAGGCCGCCAAGCACATACTTTTACTTTTCCCCCCAGTGAATTCGGAAGAGCATTCATTCTCAACAGGAATGGTTCAGTCACTCATTATCCATGCAGAGAATCTTACATGGAGAAAAAGCCGACTCGTATTTTCCCATTGTACGGTGAAGATCTAAGGGTCGCCAGTTCGGAATGAGCACTACGCTACCCTACGGTAGAGTTTTCTGGGAGATCCGAAAGAGCTAAAAAACTATAACAGTGACAGAGGAGCGAACGCTGCTCTCTTGAATGAAAACCAACTCTACCACTAAAGCTGCCACGCCCGTTAGGTTAGGTTTTCTGTTGATATTTTCTACAATATTGTGCGGTATGAAACGGATTTGAGACATTGGAATCTGACCTAATAATCTACTTGGTAGAATGGGAAGAAGAAACCATAAATTAAGTCTAAGATGTATTTAAGAGGCAAGTGCAAAGTGCAAGTTGACTTTATTTCGTAACTTGTAAAATTCTTGAATGTTGCTAACTCATGTTTTTATCACCATGTCCCTAACAGTCAGCAACGGTCATTTCTGTACTATCTGCTTGCAAGATGAATGTATGTTACGCATTACATCACCAGAACCGAATGTAGAAACCTGTGTTTTATTTGAGTGGATCAATAAACAAATACTGCAGACACTTTCTATGTTTTCCTTTCATAATTTTTTCATGTAAAACTACAATTTTTGGAAGAAAAAAACTGCGAATAAGAGGATGCTCTGAGTTCCTAGTTTCTAAGGCTTCTTTTCTAAGGTCTCATTTTCTAAGGCTATAGGGACATTAAATTGACCGTCGGTAGCAAGATTGTTTAAGTATTTATAATTTTGTGAAAAATTATGACAAGGAATGCAGCCCAGGTTTTTTTTTTTTTTTAGCGTGATTTGACTGTATAGAGAGACTATAAAGTTTTCAAACTGTTCTGGCCTGCGTTCAATATTCTTGATTTTCAAATTGTACTAATAGCTTGTTTTTTTCTTCTTTTTTCAGGTAATCGCACGTCCACTAGTTGTCACCTCCGAGTGTTAATTCACACTATTAAATAATTTTAAAAAATGTGGACGAGTATTGACAATCAAAGGATAATGAATGGTTACAACCGCTCGGATAATGGCTAAGATTTTATTTCAAACCGAAATACGCATTGAATCCAAAGCTCTAACGAGAAGTATTTTTGTTCCTGAAACCTTTCTGAAGGAAGTTGTGAATACACCCCTATTGTTTTCAATTAATGATGATTAATATATGTTGCTTTTTTGTTGGGTATGCTTTTGTGCTTTTTTGTGATTGTAAATATCGGTCATTTTAAGCTTGTCTTTTACATGGTTTCTATCTACAACTTGAATGTTATTTTTTACCTGTTTCAGTTGTGGTTCCTGACATATCTATGGTCCTTGAGAATTCAATGGCGGAACTGAAATCATACAAGACTTATTCTAAAAATATCAAAAGATGGCAAGACGTCCACGGAAATTCAAAAAACTTGAGCAATAGGGTTAGTTCAACATTACTTTCATGGGCTCATTATTTAAACTTATTGTACTTATGAACAAAATTACTGTGTTAAATCTTTTAGATTTTGTTCAGTCATCACTTGGCACGAATTGTTTGAATCTTCCCTCGTATTTTGACATATAAAGTTTGACAGTTTGTGTTTTTCCTAATATTATGACACGGGTGGAGCCCAAAATCTCATCATGATTGATTAGCATCATGTCAAAATTTCAGAGGTAATTATCAGTTAACGTGACCCTGCCCTTTCCCCAAAGTTAAAAAATATGTAGAGCCGAGCGCGTTCAATGTGACGAGAAACCGCTTTAGAGTTGGAACTAACCACCTCAATGGGTCAGTTGTGCGTGTCATAAATGCGAGTTTTAACGTAGAGTTGTAGTGCAATTCAATAGAAAGGGAATGAGCCCACGTGCATAGTTATAGATAAAATAATAAGCGAGAAACTAGAAAAATAAACTTCTGAAAAATAGGCGAAAATAACTTCATCGCGCCAGACTGATACATTTGTGTGTGCGTCTCTTGAACACGTCCGTCGGGTGCGCTAACGTCATTTTCGCCTATTTTTCAGAAGTTTATTTTTCTAGTTTCTCGCTTATTATTTTATCTATAACTTTGCTTGTGGGTTCATTCCATTTCAATTGAATTGTACTACAACTCTACCTTCTCAAAAACCGGATTCATGGCATGCGCCATGCGCATGACTCATTGTCGCGCTACATTGTCGGAAGAGAAAAAAATCATACTGTTTTTGGAAGTTTGAGGTTCTGTTTAACAAATCTGCATTGATGGTCTAAAGTGCCACTAACAGCGTTATCATGCGGAGTTATACAAAACCAAAAAATTAAACAAGTCAACTTGGGGACCGTTTCGCTTCTTAGCTGAAGAACGGCAACCTTCTGTTTTTCCTCTCTTCAGCCGTCTTCTTACACAGCAAATGGAGCTTAAAATGGAGTCATGAATGAGTTCCGAACGCACCACTGGCCAATCACGTAACTCAACGGACCCATTTTCACCTCATTTTTAGCTCTCAGTTATTACGGTGAAAACGGCTTTAGAAACAATTCTATGAGTTCTTTCTATATTTTTGCAGATGGATAGTGTTGACAAGCTACCGCCGGACACGGAACTGATCTCGGTGACCCCGACGGCGTTCATGGAACCCATGTCCCCGCGCGGCCATTTCTCGCCGGCCTCCTCCCCTATCCAGAAGTACTCCCGCAACTCTTCCGGATACGCCTCATCGCCCTCCTTCCCGACGGCCCTTTTCGAGAGCTCCTCTTTCGACGCCGGGCAGGGAGGTCAGGGCCCTAATCCCTTCAACGCCCTTCTTGGCTTCGACGTCCTGCAGGGCGCCCCCGCCGACTTCCCCTCGGTCGTTCGCACAGAAATCAAAAGCCTCCTTGAACGTAGCAACGACGGCCTCAGCATCCTCGTCTACTTCGAGAAAAATAAAACCCTCTCAAACTCACTCAGGTAGTTCAAATTCATATACCTAACCCTACTGCACTTCAAAGTTCATTATTTGTATATTAGTTGTATATCGCCAAAGACGGAAGAGAGTAGCACGTGTAAAAGGCCACAAAGTTTATCCAAATTCATCCGCGCTATTGTTCAACTTGGAAGTTCAATCGCTAAGAAAATAGGGAGGATATGGTTAAAAGAAAAGATTCACATAGTTACTGTATCTATATCATGAAAAGTGACGCGGATGGATAGGAACAGGGATAGGGATAAGCATGTTCTCCTAAGATCGCAGTGGTCACGCTTGCAGGTTTCACTCACAACCCAGTGAGATTCACTCAGATATTTCTCACTGGAGCTCACCCAGCTCGCTGAGAATTGACACTTTTATTTAGTGTGTAACTTTTTGAGTATGTCTTATTATATCATGTGTATTACGTGTGTATTTCAGGTCAAAATTGGTGCAAATTGTTATCGAGAACGAGTGCCGCGGGGATCCAGGTCGTAAGATCACGACGGATCGTTTCATCGAGTTGGCGGCCATGATTGCTAAGACGTTCCCGAATGAATCCCCGGCCTCGTACTATGTCCCGTTCTCAATCGAGAATGGCCGACAAAAGAACGCGCAGGGGAAGCTCTGGGCTCGATACAACAACCAGAAGCGTCTCTACAGATCTACCGGCCTCCTCAAGTCTGCCAGACACCACGACTCGCTCTTCTCCGATATGTTTTTCCTCAGTGCCCGTTGAAACGCCCGCCCAAATTGGAGCTCTAGCAGTGCCACCCACCTAAAATCCAGTTTTTCATACAAATGTTAGGCTCGTCTTGTTCTAAACGCTGTAAATCGCTGGATAAAGTACAAAAACGGGTATCTCGATTTAGAACGAGAACGTTGCAAAATTTCTGTTTTATTTTTTTAAAGGAAAACTATTGAACTTTTTCAAATTTCTCCTGATTTTTATTTTTCTTACAAAGAATAATTAGTAAAAATTTGAAGCAACAATGTCAATTTTTTTTCTTTAAGGAAATAATACATCCGTGAAGATTTTCCGCAATCGCAATACCTGTTTTTGCACTTTAGCCAGCGAAATTTTACGGTTGCTCGTAAGTTATGATGTTCGTAAATACACTGAGAAAAGTTTTCAAGGAGAACTGCTGCTGCAGCAATATGATAAACCGAATTCTTTTTGGAGCAACTAGAAATTCCCTTGAGTCAAGGAGTTCCCCGGCAGTCTCAAGGAGAAATCCGATGACGGCAACGGATAGCTTAGCGGTGTTTTTCTCGTAAGCTATAGCGTTTTAGTAAACTCATGAAGATAATGCTTGTGTTGAACCAAGGAGAATTCGTCCCTGCTTTATTAAACGTGATTCTTGTTGAAAAGACTAGAAGTCTCCATGATTCAACGATTTTTACGGCTGTTTCAAGGAGAAATCCGGTAACGGCAGTGTGGTTTGTGCCTTTTCGTAAATTTACTGGGAAAATTTATTTGTTAAACGAAGGTGAATTCCAGTTGCTGCAATACTAAGAGTAATTTTTGTTGGCAAAATGGAAGGCCTCCCCCCCGAGTCAACAATGTTTATGGTTGTTTCAAGGAGAAATCCGGCAAAGGCAATATTAAAGAAAATCCCTGATACTCTAACTGGAAATAATTCTCGGTGTATTTATCGCGATTCACGAACAGGGACAAAATCTCGACATTTCCCATGTTTCCCCAACTGCTTTATAGTGTGTATACCGATTTTTAAAAACACCCACACACATTTGCCAAACTCTGGACGCTTATTGAATACTCCCCCCCCCCCCTCTTCGTTTTGCAACACCATACCACTCTTAAAGTTGCAGTTGTAATCATAATTATAGTTGTCAATTTGTCCCACAAATAATATTTCATGGCAACCCTGACGGTTTTACATTTCGATCACTGATGTAAAATTTAAAAATTCTTACGCTCTATTTTCATAATTTTGTAAATGTATCTCCTTCTGTTTTTTTTTTTTATTTTGTAAAATAGAAATGCCGCACAAGTGTAGAAATAGATCTCAAGTGTGATTCGGACTTCCTACCTCCAATGTTTTTTTGTCACAAAACAAAAAAAACAAAAACACTTAACCAAAAAATTTTTGGTTACATTTTCGAGGCTCCGAAGTTGGCCTCTTAACTTCCTTCTCAAAGAACTTATTTTTATTTTATCAAGATTGAGTGAAATTTGAACTCAATGAATAGTCTACTCAAACAGTTTTATTTCTGTATTAAAAATAGATTTTATCAATAAGTAGATCTGGGATATCTATGGTTTGTTTTTATGGCCTATGTTTAAGCAGATTAATCGTGAAACAAAAAAGTCTGAAATATTTTTACCTTCCGATTTGAACAATCAGATTTCGTTTACTTATTTTAAACCATTGGATTTTCTGGTTTTAGTATCTAGATCGTAGTTTGAGCTCGATCCAAAGCGCGATTATTATTTTATTTGTATTTTTCTCATTTACTCGGTTTTTATTTTTCTCTTTATCCTCCGTATTTTATTTATTTATTTATTATCTCTTTTATCTCATTAAGTTTGGCTGGCGTTTTGTCATAAGTGAAAGTTATTCGTCTACTATATTTATAGATTGTTATATTTTAATTTTTTCTCTTTATTTAAGTTGAATTATTGCGTATTAATCAAGTATTTAATTTTCTACCATTAGTGGTTTTACAAAATGTGCAGCGGTTTTATGAGGCACGAGAGACCTACCTCGTTTCCTATGACTTAAAATGAGTGAAAGATTCGTTAGATCTTTATAGTTATTAATTTATATATTATTATATTCGAGACTAGAATTATTTGAAAATTTTATCCCCACCAAAGTATGGTCTTTACTCTGTTTCTTTTTAATTTGATATCAGTTCCGTTAAGTGAACAATTTTACGTGCCATGTTAGTCATTGAGCATGTTAAGAAAATATTATTTTATATCCTCTGAAATTTGTCCTTCTTTTTTGTTTGTAATGTTTTTTTTTTTTTTTAGAAATTTCATCCTTTCGGTAAAACTTTATATTTATTGAGTTTTCTTCTTTCATGTTTTATTTATTTTTTTTTTTTCATATTTTGTTATTTTATAGCGTTTTTTTATTTACTCATTTTGATTTTAAAAAATAAGAAGCGATTACCACCGCACGGCTAAGTTAAACTAGCCGGCTCGTGCCAACATGGATGGCGTTATACAGAACTAGTCCATCTCCAAATCGGGATTTTAGAGACGAGCAAGTTGAACTTTTTTTTAGAGCCGAACCATTGGATGGATTTGCATGAAATTTTCACAGGTCCTTGTTATGAGTATAAAGAAAAATCTGTGAAAATTTCATGCAAATCCATCCAATGGTTCGGCTCTAAAAAATAGTTCAACTTGCTCGTCTCTAAAATCCCGATTTGGAGATGGACTAGTTCTGTATAACGCCATCCACATGATGTAACCTCCATGTGACGTTTCAAAATTTCGGTCAAAATTTTATTTTTATCGCAAAAATGTTATGAAGAAAAATCACTTTAGTACCTATTTTCATCTGAGAAAAAAGGGTGGGTCTGCGACGCCGAATTATGGTGTTGTACAGTACCACCAGGGGTTTAGCGTGGACGGCGGCAGACTTTAATGGAAAGAGCACCATGTCTAGCATATCTCGCGCCAAACCGCTGATGGCTCTTTACAACGCCAAAATTTGGCGTTGCAGCCGCACCCTTTTTTCTCAGTGTTCGGTTCCTAAGAAAATAAATTAATTAAAATAAAAATTAAGAAAAAGAAAAAATTCGAAAAGGACATTATTCAATTATTTTGAAAGGTCGTAATGGAGTTACGCTATTTTTGCACGAGTCTGGTCATGGATGTGTACCTGCGTTGACATTGGGAGGAAAAAAGAACTTTAACAAAAACTTAACGGTTTTCTTCCGTTCAGTTCGAAGGAGCATATCAATACTTTTTTTTTAAGTTTTGCTTATGTTTTATTTTATGTGTTTTTTGACCTAACGCTGTGTCGGACATAACGTGTAGACTGTTTTTCCGTAAATTTGCTTCCTCTAAATTTAATAAATTTATTTTTAAACTTGCGGGAGTAACGTTTTTGGTGCCTATGTGTAGGTGCTTGTAGGAAGCAACCACTGAACAATTGCTTCCACAACATGTATTTTGTAGGTTAGGCTGGCATAAGAACATATTACCATAGTCAAATCCTAAAAACACGAATTTCGGTAGCGGCGTTTCAAAATTTCAGCTGTTTTATTTTTTGTTTTAAAGAACAGCTAAGAAACATTGTTAGTTGGAATTTTCACAAACTATTCTTCATGGGGTGACGAAAAATCAGAGGAACTTCCAAGAAATAATGCTGGCCGCACTCGATTCTTTTCGAAAGAAAGAAATGTGACAAGAAATTTGCAGCGTCGCAAATCGACTTACGTGTTTTTGAATTTCACCCCTCAACGCCTCATGCTCGCGTTTTTGTGTTTGGTTGCCTTTTATCGACACTATTCAAGTCCTTATTCGAGACTTAGTTTGTATTTTCGGGATGGTTTGAATTTCGTAACTTAGAGCCAAAGTTTTTTGAGTCAATTTCTACATCTTTGGTTTTTTTTTTTTTTTTAAGCTAGCTAAAACTGGTTGTTTTTATCAGTCGATCTATGAAATATCCTCTAAATTTTACCTTAAATAAAAAAATGGCCAGTTTTCTGCTAAGTAAAATTGGATGGCGTTATACAGAACTAGTCCATCTCCAAATCGGGATTTTAGAGACGAGCAAGTTGAACTATTTTTTAGAGCCGAACCATTGGATGGATTTGCATGAAATTTTCACAGGTCCTTGTTATGAGTATAAAGAAAAATCTGTGAAAATTTCATGCAAATCCATCCAATGGTTCGGCTCTAAAAAATAGTTCAACTTGCTCGTCTCTAAAATCCCGATTTGGAGATGGACTAGTTCTGTATAACGCCATCCAATTACGGAAACGAATTCGTCAGCCAGCCGGTTCTAACGTGCTGTTATTACGCTGATATAAAGTGCAAAAACACGTAACTCGACTGGAACTGCAAAATCTCCTGCTGTTTAATTTTTTCACATAGAAACTCAGGAACACTATTGTTTGAAATGTTGAAATTTTCAAGTAATGTTCTTTACACGGTGAAGAAAAATCGTGGCGAATTTCAAAAAATAATGTTCCTTAGTTTGCCTTCAAAAAAATGAAACAGTGGCAGAAATTTGCAACGTCGCAAAACGAGATACGTGTTTTTGCACTTCAACCAGCATTATTACTGGAACTTACTGAAGTTATTTTCTCCCAAAATCCCTCTGAAAATGCGTCATGACTTATAGGTCGTCGTTGCAATAAAATAACTTTGATTACCGATACCTAAAAGTTTGTAAATTATTCTGTTATTTGAATTTAGGACAATTTGACGTTATTAGTTACTATATGTTTTAGACTAGGGGTTTTACTTTTATACATTTTCGAGGTTTTAATGTCTAGTATTAAGAGTCAAGGAAAAAAAACACGAATAAAAAAATATATAAAAAAATGTGTAAAAAAAATGTATGCAATAAACAGTAGTAACAACAAATGTGAATCTACTTTAGAAGAATTTGAAATTGCCGGTATTTATCACTGATGCCCATTTTCCAAAGAAGTTTCCATTATATTATCTTATTTTTGATTTCTTTTAGTTATACTATCATTATTATTCTTTATTTAACTATTTATTTTATTTTTCGTTGAGATTTAACGAAATCATTGGGGTTATGTTTTTCTTATTCTAATATTAGATGTGTCCTTATCATACTCATCTGAAATATTTTTTAAACTTTATAGACTGTTTATCGATTAAAATAGCTAAAATTTTGTAGCTTTGTGCTCGAATCATTTTAATGTCACTATCCCTGTTTTGGATAAATTCATCGAGTGATCCGTGCAAATATATGCAGCTAATAAAATACAAAATATCAATTGAAATTCAGTATTATATTCTTTTTCTAGCTTTTTACTGGGAATTTTTATGTATTCGTCATTTTTCTACGGCGGTGCAGCTGTAAATATACTTTTGTTTGTCCCGTAGGACAACTTAACGTATTTTAAGATCAAGATTTTTATACTTTTTACAATCACAATAAACAGCGGTGGTTACTTTGTATTACAACGCAACGGAATTGATGAAAAGGATGTATCAAAACAGATACTTATTTAATATACCTTAATTACTTCCGTAATGCTGTATTAACATCAAAAAGTGGGTTTCCCCACAAATGTTTGTATCGTTTTTCTGTTTGATGCAACCCATGAATTCTTGATCGTAAGTAAAATTGATGTAATAAAATGTATCCTTCTCAATCCGTTTTATTAACATGGAAAAGTGGGTTTCCCCACAAATGTTTGTATCGTTTTGCTGTTTGATGCAACCCATGAATTCTTGATCGTAAGTAAAATTGATGTTATAAAATGTATCCTTCTCAATCCGTTTTATTAACATGGAAAAGTGGGTTTTCCCACAAATGTTTGTATCGTTTTTCTGTTTGATGCAACCCATGAATTCTTGATCGTAAGTAAAATTGATGTAATAAAATGCATCCTACTCAATCCGTTTTGTTTTTATTTATTTCAGGCTTTCTTTGTCATTTTGTTTTTAATATTTAAAGTTTTTTTTTTTTTTTTTTAAAAAATCTGAAAACGTCTTTGTAAGTAGGTTTTTTGTTAAGACCAGTGAGATTTCTCTTCAGTGAACAAACTGGACCTCCTTCACACACGGAGAAAAAAAGTTCGGTTAGGACTACGGTACAGTACGGTGTTTCATATCGTACGTATATGGCAGTAGGACGGTCCTAACTACGATTTTAGGCTACCGAAAGTTCGGTACCATAACCCGAACGCTTTTTTCAGTTCGGTTGCCCGAACCGAAGTTTGGTCTGTCCTACTGCAATTTACGGACGATATGGAGCACTGTACTGTACGTTAGCTCTAACCGAACTTTTTTCCGTGCAATGAGCGGTATTCTTCGCAAAAAGTGGACGGACGTAAGCAAGAAAGATTATTCTGCTTTTGTTTTCCTGCTTAAATGAGTCCAGGTCATGTGTCATGCTGCCGTGTGGATTGAAATTAAGACGGCGGAATCTGACTGTGTTGTTGAAAAGTTTTGAAAACAGTTAAAATGTAGAGTATTTGTTCGGCATGGAAAGTAATAAGCTGCTATCACATTTAATGTCCGAATCTACATTCTGGATTACTGCGTTTGCGCGGGCAGCTTGAAAAATCAACATCATGGCGGATGTGTTCCGTACATTCTCTGTACCCGCGCATACGCAGTGGTGCATTTCGACATTTAGTGTGGTAAAGCAACGACGGGATTTTATCTCATATTTTAAAATTTTAAGGGGGTCATACTGTCAGTGGAATACGGTAAATTTATTGCCAAGTAAGTTATATCCTGATTGAGTAGTTGTCATACCGGAACCAATTGCCCCCTTTGTGGAACGAAAAATATTTCCTACGTATGCTATCCAAAAACATCGTAGTTTTTAGAGAAGGCTTCTTAAAGAGTTTATATTGACGTAGGAGGTGTATTCAATCGTGCTAAAAATAATACCTCCCTCTTTTAGGGTGAGAATAGAAATTAACTGGTTGAATGAAGAGCGCATGCATAATGAAGTTATGTGAACTTAGATATTTCCCACCATCTTTCCTCGTGATAATTCCTGAGCGGTCAATTTTGTAAAATATGATTTTCTCAAATGTCTTTTTGGATGAATTGCTTTTATTACGCGAACGCCAACCGCCTTTGCCCCATTCCGCTGAATCGGCATTCACCTACTCTTTCAGTGGTGAACAGCGCCGAAATTCACACAAAAAAAAGAAAGCTCAAAGCTTTGTTGTGCAAATTTATCGATCTTGTTTAATCGTTTTATTTTCTTTCATTTTTTTTTTATTTCAAATAACAGAATAACGCACTGCGCAGCTAAAAATTACCCTCTCACTGCGCAGCTAAAATTACCCTATGCACGGTAAACTATTCTGCATTTTATTTATATGTATTTTACTTTACAACTATCGTAAAGCATAGTAGAGTATCGTAAATTATGTAATTTTTTTTTTCTTTCTTTATTTTTTGGGCCGTGCTTGCTTGTGACTATTCCGTCTCAGCTTCATCTACGCTGAACTAGACTCGACTAATTGATATCAATTTTGGGGTCTAAAGGTCGAAAGTAAGAACTTGTCTTTTGAGTCTAATAGAGTTGTTTGATTCTAGTAAAACTCAAATTACTGTAAAGGTGGAATTTTTGAACGTTTCTCCAAAGGTCCTCGACTTGGAGCTTTCTCCAAATCTCCTCAGAGATACGGATTTATTTCAGTGTGCTTGAGGAGACTGGAGGAACCTCCAAGTCAAGGACCTTTGGAGGAACGTCCAAAAATCCCGCCCTAAGCTTTGGTCAGTTTGACTCCAAGTGATTCTGACAGATTTCTGAAACAGTTTGTCTTCGATTTTTAACCATTGCTTTTGTGTTTCAGTCGTGGAGTCAATAAATTTCATTGAGTTCTTCGAAGAGAACCCGCAAAGTCCACACTCAGACTTGAACGACTCCGTACAAAACCTTCGGCCTTACTCCTGTCAGCTGTGCAAAAAAAGTTTCAAAACAAAAGGAACGTATAAGTGCCATATCAAATCCGAGTGCCAGTTCAGCATCGATAAAGTCACTTATCCTTGCCATTTTTGTTCATACGTTGCCACGCGAAACAGTAACCTTAAAAGGCACCTTTTGCTAGCTCATGGTCTCTTGAAGAAAGCCAGGACTACTATATCTTAGAATCCCAACAATAAAGTTGGCTCTTTCTGAAGCTCCTAAACTGCTTAATTAGTTACCAGCTGTTTGTTTTTACTTTTCTGGCAAATCAGCAATTTCGTATTCGAACGATGACTTGTGAATTTTTATAAGAAAAATTTCATTAATTTATTTCACAAATAAAATAATTGCATCGTATGTCACAATTGTAATTGATTTCCCTTTTCAGCGGGTCGATTTTTAAATCGTTTGTCCAATGACCTTGATCGATACATCCCTGTCTTGGCAATGTTACATATCGCTGGCTAAAGTGCAAATACACGTATCTTGTTTGGTGACGTTGCAACATTCATTCTTGTAAATTCCCCTGATTTTTCTTCACCCTATGATGAATATTTGGTGAACATTTCAAGCAATAATGTTCAATAGTTTTTCTTTAAAAAAATAAAACAACAGCGGAGATTTTGAAACGGCGCAATCGAGATACGTGTTTTTGCACTTTAGCCAGCGGTATGGATCATTTGATTGGATAACGACTCAACAATGGACCCGCTGACTTTCCTGCTTAACTCAGTGAAATTGTGTATAAGCCCGAAATTTCGAAATTTCCCCCTTGGAAAAGTGGTTAGACGCTTCAAATTTTGCAAACTCAACCCTGAGCTGTTCTTAGTAAAATGGGTAAAACAGGCATGTTCTCGCTTAAAAATCTGTTGTTTCGAATGAAAAGAGATTGATTGTTTTATTGGGGGTATCGACTTTTTTAATCAATTACTTGATTTTGAACCTTGAAAATTAGTTTAGGAAAATTGAATCGCTCTCAAGCCATCAATCTGCTCAAGTCGTTTACTTTATTCTTTTACTTTTTAATTTTTTTTTTTTTTTTACGAATTATATTGAATTTTCCCGGAATATTTTACTAACGCATCGTTGTGGAATAAAGAGCCATTGATAAAAGTACGTAACGCAGTATTTTCGATTAGTCGAACTTCTGTTTTCCGGAGCGGAACCAATACCGCCACTCACTGTGGTACGTGTTATGTTTGGACAGCTCCTAAAACGTTTATATGCAGGTATCTTACTTGTTCAGTTAATTTCATTTACTTTCTACGAGAAAGAAAACTTTCTACGAAAATGCTACGAGTCTAAATATTCTGTCTGTTCTGATAAAACGATTTGTCCATCCTCTTGTAACTGTCATCATCTCCACTTTTTTGTTTTTCGAGATTGCGAACATTCATGTGTGATTGCAGTAGCTTAGTTGAAGGAGTCACTGTTTAAAATCGGGGAGTGAATTTCGCTATTACCTCGAGTGCATACCGCTCCGAAAAGGCGCAAGTGAAATCAGTCCAGATGAAGTCGCGGTGGAGTGATTTTCTCTGGAGTAGTTTAATGTACTCCCTCCTAAGTAAAGAACACTTCGACGCAAAGTTTTTGCACTCTTTTCGAAGCGGCGTGAGCTCTTTTCGGAGTAACCAACTCCAAGTCCCGAGTCGTATATGAACTCCGACTTTGCTTTTACTCCGGACTTGACTCCTGATTTCACTCCGGAGTTTTCTTCCCATTTGTAACGGTGCAACACTCCATTCTTGCTTTATTCTTAAGTGAATTTGAGGAAGGTAATGTTTTTCCAACGTAACGTACGGTAAGTTAACGTTTTGCCGTTGATTCGATTGTTGAATTTTGTGTTTCAGTTGGCGAGGAGATTCATCTGGCTGCGAATGCCAACAATTTTGTCACTTTGACTGGAAGTAGTAGACGCTCCTCTAGCAGATCCCTTGTGGACCCAGCCAGACTTTTTAGTTGTGAACTCTGCGGTAAAACATTTAAACGAAAAAGCCATCTAGACCGACATATTGAGTGTGAATGTGAATTCAGCTTAGACAAACCTACGTTCCCGTGCAAGTACTGTTCCTACACCACATCTCGGAAAGACTCTCTCAAGAGACACAATATTTTAGTTCATAGGAATAAAAATCGATAGATCTCTGACTTTCCCCGTCAGATCCATCAGTGCCCCCTCCTCCTCGTTTTTGGTCATGATACAAAACAATTGCCCCATAAATCTCTCTTTTTTTATTCGACGGAAGGCAGTTCTATTGTTAATATGACTAAATGTCACCTTTCTGTGAGACCATATTTAGTATCATCAGAAAATATTTTGATAAAAGGACTTTTTGCAGCCCTGATGCACGGAGAAAAAAACTTCGGTTAAATCAACAGAACTTCAGTTCCCTGAACCGAAAGTTTCGTGCCATATGGCTTGCTGAACTTTTCAGTTCTGGGAACCAAAGTCCTCGATTTACCCGAGTTCAGAGAACCGAAGTCCAGTTCCCGTGACTAAATTTCGATTTAGCAGAAGTCCTCTGCTTGAATAATCATTGGTATGATCGATTTCATGTCATCATACATTATTTTATAATAATTTCATTGGTTTTTTATTTTTTTTATTTTTTTATCTTACTTCTACTATTTTAACTGTTTACTGTTGCGTTGTTTTCTTTCTGTGTGTAGTTAAAAAAAGAGAAAATAAGTTGAACTGAGTTTATCAAAAAAGAAACCAAGTGTTTTTGGCTTTTTTCCAAAACCACGTACCTTGATGGGAATTTTTATTGAAATACGCAGTTTTGGATATAGCCAAAAACACTTAGTTTCTTTTTTGGAACGTCGTTCCTTTCTGATTAACTGAGTTCAGTTTATTGAATTATCTATAAAAATCACTACATAGCTTGATCATCATCTTTCACGACTGGGTATTTTGAAGCATTTTTTTTGGAAAATATGAGTTGGCCTCAATGCAGTCCAAAAATCCATAAAAATGCAATATTTTCCAAACTGAGTTTTTTCACAAACATTCGTGTTGCCCCTTTTTGTGGTAACACAACTGATTTTTTGTAATTATCAAACATATCATACCTTTTCATGATTACCCTCTTCATGCTGACGTTGTTCCAAGTTACAGTGGGTGTTATTCTTCTTTTGATAATAGTGATAAGTCTGTTTTTTTGTACAGTGTGAGTTACTCACGATTTCGCCTTCACGATGTATTTCCTAACGCGGTTTGAAAAATATAATGTGTTTTCAAATAAAATTACGCAAGGTTGAAATTTGTCCGTCTTATACTTCTTGTTTCTATCACTCACTCGTTTATCTATTCGAATTTTTTTTTTATTCTTTTTTATGCATTTGTACTTAATAAGTGAGTCAAGATGATTTTTTGTTTTGTTTTGTTTTGTTTTTTATAAACGAGTCAATTTCACATGTCATAATTCCGGTTTTTTGAGAACGTAGAGTTGTAGTAAAATTCAATAGAAACAAACTGTTCTCACGTGCAAAATTATAGATAAAATAATAAGCGAGAAACTTGAGCAAGAAACTTCCGAAAACTAGGCGAAAATGACGTCATCGCACCAGACTGATGCAGTTGTGTGTGTGTTACTGTGTTTTTGTGTGCGTGTCTGAAACACATGCGCCTGGTGCTATGACGTATTCTCGCTTATTTTTCGGAAGTTTATTTTTGTAGTTTCTCGTTTATTATTTTATCAGATAACTTTGGACGTGGGCTCATTCGGTTTCTACTGAATTGTGGTACAACGCTACGTTCTCAAAAATTGAATTCATGGCATGCGCAACTGACCCATTGAAATATTTTTTGTCTTATACACGGCTGTGGCTAACGGCATTAAGGTCCTTTTATTTCAGACTATGGCTTTGGGGAGGACGTTGAAAAAGCGGAGCATTTATTGATGGATCATTTTATGTTTCAGCTTTTAGAAAATCGCTAGAGGTTTCCGTTTCGAGTTCGAGCTCGTCACAGAGGACTCCCAGACCCCCAGATCTGGAGCCGATTGTTTGCAATCTCTGCGGTAAAAATTTCATATCCAGAGGAAACCTACAGCGGCATATATCGTCTAATTGTAAATTTAGCGTCGTCAAAGTCACTTTCCCTGTCAGTTTTGCCCCTATTCCGCTACCCAGAAAAGCAGTCTCAAAATACACAACATCATGCTTCATAGCTCTCAAAAATAATGTTCCTTCTTTTTTCCTTTTCCAGTCATATTACGTATTCTACTTAGAGATTTATCAGTATTATTGCCGTATTTTCCTAAAAAATAAAATTACTTATGTCTATTCATGTCTAATCAATTTTTTTATTCTATATTTAACAGTGATTTAATGGGTCAGTTGCGCATGTCTTAAATTTGGTTTTTGAGAACGTAGAGTTGCAGTACAACTCAATAGAATCAGAATGCACGCACGTGATGGTGGGTAATAGACAAAATATTAAGCGAGAAACTACAAAAAGAAACTTCCGAAATATAGGCGAAAATTACGTCATCGCACCGAACGGGCATGTTAAAGACACGCACATACAAACACAGCAACACACATAACTGATAGCCTGGTGAGGCGACGTCCTCCGAGGGGGGGGGGGGGGGGGGGGCTGACCCTTTCAGAGTCTGAACGCTGGGGTCTCCGTTTGACCACAAGGGATGCCGGGGCAGCTTTTAAACCGAAAAATTCGAGTTTTTTGTGAAAAGCTAAAAAAAAAACTCGAATTTTTCGGTTTAAAAGCTCCCCCGGAAGAGCAAGTTTTCCAGAAATTTTTTGACGATCCTGACGAAATTTACCCTTGGGGACAGGGGGCCAAATTGTGGTACTCTCTATCTTTGGGGGGCTGTTACTTGCTTCAAAATTGAGCTACGTAAGCAAATTTTTTTTGATTCTTCATAAAATTTTGCATAGATTTTATTTTTGATGCGTTTAGGTCCTCTTTACCCGCAAAATTTTGAGTTACAGGGGTCTTACCCCCCAAAACCCCCTTCAGGGGGGCTGGGACCCCCCAAAAATATCAAATTCGGATTCCTCGGGGCCGATTTTCTGTTCGACTAATCACTTTTCAGACCCCAAAATAAAATTTTTTTTTTTTTTAAAGAACAGCCTGATACGGTAGGTCTGGGCCACCCTGTATTATGCGCACGCTAGACAATTCCCCGTAATATTAATTTACGATGCTGGCACCGTAATTTTTCCAGAAGCATTACTACGGGGGCTTGTCTTTTCTGCATGTAAAGTTTTCTTTATCTCGTAATTTTACCATTTTTTTTTTTTTTTCTCCTATGAAACTAGCTGATATTGTAAGTCCGAGGTGTATTGAAGTAATTCTGCTCTTTAGGTGTGCTGTTAGGGGATGGAAGCGCTGGAAGTGAACAACACAGAATCTTATTCCTCCGCGCATTTTATGTTTCAGCTGTTCGACAATCAAGGAAGATTCCCGATTTGAATTTGAGTCTGCCGCCACGGAAGAATCGTAGGTTACCGCGTTACCCCGGGCCTTTTGTCTGCCAACTTTGTGGTACACATTTTGGGGCGAGAAGAAGCATGTTACGGCACATAAGGTCAGCCTGTAAATTTACTATTGACAAAGTTACCTACCCGTGCCCGAATTGCGAGTTATTCCGCTTCTCAGAGATGCGATCTTAAAATACACATGCTTAAGTTTCATACTCCTTGATGATCTCGTCTGCATTTTTTCCACTTTCAGCCGCTGAGACTTTCCATTTATTATTTTTATCAGTACTTGTACTTTGAGATTATTTCCAATTATAATTAACAGCATTATACATTATTCAACGATCTTTGAATCCAATAAAAATGTTTTGTACCTTAAGTTTTCGACTTATTCCATACTCGTTATTTCATATTGAACGTGTAGAAAATTGAGTGACTTAATAATAATCGAGTGTTCCAAATACATTGATATGCACAGAACGCTCACCTACATCAACGAGGACGCTAAAAATCGATGAACTGATGCGATTGTTGACTGTTGATGCTCCAAAAAGAGGGGACCTGTCTTTTTGGAGCATTGGCGCGCAACAAATGCTACAATCGATCAACTTTTAGCCTCCATCGTTCATTCATTGGTGATTTTTTCTGTTGGTTGGCAATCCTCCAGATATCGATTCATCATCAGTCTGAAAAAGATTACAGATTGCGCACAGTCAGCTCGACTCGGCTTGGTTTCTGTAATCTTTACCCCAGCTTTTGCTCCACGTCTCAAGTGCTCAAACTGCGCAGAGATAAACTACACTAAAAAGTAGTAATGTAATCTCATTCAGAGTTGTTTAGTAAGCGTTCTCGAGTTTTCAAAATTGTTTAAAATGCTGTATGATGTAACGTATAAATAATCTAAATCAATAAAAATGAATCAAACAATAAATTTTATTGCAATCTTTTTTCATCTAGTGATATTATTGTTGTTTCATACCTGGCAAGCTAAATGAGAGACAGACGCGGATCCAGAAAACGATTAAGGGGGGGGGTTTGGTTTGACGAGACAGTGGGGGGGGGTCTGGGAGGGACTCCCCCCAGTGTTAGGGATGGTTCGGGGGATCTCCCGCGGGAAAATTTTTAAAATTTGGTTCTTCCAGGACGCAATTAAGCCATTTTAATGCCTAAATTTTGCATAAGGCCCTCGAAAATTGATGGGTTCTTTTCTTTTTCAACAAGTTTTGTGAAAATTATACCCTTCTCCGTCGGGGATTCGGGGGACCTCCCCTGGAAAATGTTTAAAAATCAGAACCTCCAGGACGCAATTTCAGGCTATTTTGAAGTCTTATTTTCTCCTCGAAGTTAGGAGGATCGGGGGAGTCTCGGTCTCCCCCGGGAAAATTTTGAAAATTTGGTTCCTCTAGGACGCAATTTTAGGCCATTTTAATGCCTAAATTTTGTCACAATGATCCTCAAAAGTTCAAGGTTTCCTTTTTTCTCAAATATTGTTGTGAGAATCGCCCCCCCCCTTCCCCCCTACCATATAAACTTTTAAAGTTATTACTTTTCCCGATATTTTTGCTAGCGGGGGACGAAAAACGCCAGTTGAAGGGACCCTATCCCCGGCTTCCTTCTTTTGCTTTCTCTGTTTCCTTCTTTTTCCTTCCTTTTTCCCTCTTTTTCCTTCTTTTTACCTTCGTTTCCCTCCATCTCCTTCTCTTTTTCTTCTTTTTTCTTTTTTTCCCTCCTGTTTCCTCCTTTTTTCTTTCTTTTTTTTCTTTTCCTTCCTTTTTTCTTCTTTTCCTCCTTTCTCTCTTCTTTCTCCCTCTCTTTTCTCTTTTTTTTCGTCCCGAGGGGTGGATCCCGCAACCCCCTCCGATCCGCGCCTGATGAGAGAACGAATCAAAAGTGGCTCTTTTTTTTAGGCTTTCTTCTTCCTGAGATTTCTTAACTCTGTTTATGAAGGGACTCTATAGTTGAACCGTGTCATCGATCAAATCGCCGTATTCTCTGGCAGCGGCCAAGGTGAGTAAAAGAGAGGTGTGATGAACTCAAAGTTCCACCTTCACAAGGAACGGGATGGAACGAACTGGCAAAGGAAATTCCAAGATGGCGCACGTATGAGGAAAACAATAAACAAACATTCCCTATCCTTTTACACGCGTTGTTTATGTTTTTCCTCATACGTGCGCCATCTTGGATTGCCTGAATTCAAACTTCGCGCCAACTTTAACAGCGGAATTTTGGAGTTCAGCACACCTCTCTTTTACTCACCTTGGGCAGCGGCAAACAGGGATACGATAGCTCGACCACACGGCAGTAGAGCCGTGGCACCACGGTACATGAATGATGCGTTCCTATTGGTCAGCCTGTGACGCCTTTTGACACTTTAGCCCGAATTCTTAAAATGGATGGGTAATTTTTATTCTACTTATTTAATCGTTGTCAAGTTGGCTTGTCGTCTGCATTTGTTTTTGCTGAAGATCTTTCTTATCCGCTCCTCTATTTTCATTTTTTTTTTCACCTGGTCACCTTAACACATGTCTAGTATATTTTTGCTGATATAGTTTTTCTTTGTTTTACCTTTGTAATTTAGCTGTTTGCTGTTCATTACTTGTCTATCAAATTCTCCGAGTGAGAAGGTGTAATACATCTGAGGAAAGTCAAGTCCCTCTCCCCTTTAAACACACTGTATTAATTTTTCTCTTAGATTCTCTCGTTACTTAACAAACTTTTCATTTATTTACAGATCTTCTTTTTTATGCTGTTTCTTTCTTTTCTTTATTTTTAACAGAAGAGTCATGGAACCCACTGATAAAGTGCTTATAAGTTTGACATAAAGAATTTTTGTACAGATTTTGACTCAATACATTGTGTCCTTTTCTTTCAAAAATCTTGTACACTTTTTACCTTGTTTTCCCTACCTCAAACTATTTGTAAGTAGGTGTACCCGTGTTTCGAAAAATGATTTATTTTCTTATTTTTTAATAGACAGTTCAGATTCAGGATTTTGAATCTATTGTGTTTTCTCAATAAGTACTTCCTCAATCAAATTTTTCAATCACTTCTTCATTTCTTAGTTTATGCAACCGCATTAGTTATTATAGACGTCTTTTTTTTCTTTGCCTCTAGGCAGAATCTTGACACTATACGTTATAAGAGTTCTAAGTTCTACTTTTAAAATTAAACTCCGCAGGTAGAGGGTTTCACGAATTTTACTCACATTGTGCTGTAAATACGGTTTTAAAAGAAGAAAGAATAAAATTAAATTTATTCTCATTATTGGTTCATTTATTTTCCACTCCTTCTCTGGGATGGTTCATTTCTTTAGGAATTTTGAAGGTTTTTGAGTTGCTGTATTGAACTTTTAAGTTTAATGTCGACAACACCTTAGTTTTTTTCCAGACCTACCGATTCATGGTTCATGGTACCGAACTCTCGGTAGCCTGAACCGTAGTCCTGCCGCAATTTACGGACGATATGGAACACCTTAATGCATGGTAGCTCTAACCGAACTTTTTTTCTTCGTGTATTAGGAAAAGAAAACCAGTCCTTATGACGACTAATAGTAGGTTTCCTCCTTGAAAATTGGTAATTTTATTTTTCTTTTTTCCCCTGAATCCTGAATTCCTGAAAGTTAGGCAGTTGAAATGATGTGGAAATATTTTCAGTTGTACAATGGCTCTTTCATTTTGTGTTTCAGCTTTGAATGTACGAAAATGGTATCCATGGCCTTTAAAAAAAGACGTGGATTTCAGTTCAAACTCAAACGCGTCGGTGAGGACCTTGGAGAGCTCAGCGCTGAGGCCTTTTGCCTGCCAACTCTGTGATAAAAGCTTTAAAAGAAAATACCATTTGGACCGGCATATCGTGTCCAACTGTCAGTACAGCATCGATAAAGACACTTTCCCCTGCGAATTTTGCTCATATTCTGCTACCCAAAAGGACAGCCTCAAAACACACATCATCAGAACCCATTTAAATCAAGGCTTTTGAATTCTCTCGCTCTTAGCAATCAATTCCCCCCCCCCTTTCTTGTTTACCGTAAATGTCATAACTTTACGGCATGGAGAAAAAAGAAACAGCGTAAAGAGGGGGCCATAAAGGTAAAATTACCGTAAAACTTAAAAATATTATTGGCCTACACGCAAAAAAAAAAAGTTCTGTTGTGGTATTGAAATCTATGATTTACCAAGAATCGGGAAAAAAGAAAATGATTGCCGAGAGCGAAACAGCTCAAGAGTATTTATTGAAAAAGGAGAAAGTATGAGCGCTTTAGTTTAGGGTGGCGGAATATAATATGCCGGTCCAGATTGTATCTTCCTGAAAAACTCCTATCACACGGTTTAATTCTATACACGCAAAAAAAGTTCTGTTGTGGTAACAAAACAGTATTGTCTGCAGAGAGCCCACAGAATTTTTGTTACCCCAATAAAAATTATTTTAATATAACAGCGCCCTCTGTTACCACAGCAGAATCTTTTTTTCGGGGAGCAAAATTTCTGTGGGCTCCCTACAGACAGTACTGTTTTGTTACCGCAACAGAACTTTTTTTGCATGTACAGAATTAAACCGTGTGATAGTAGTTTTTCAGGAAGATACAATCTGGACCGGCATATCAAATTCCGCCACCCTTAACTAAAACGCTCATACTTTCTCCTTTGTAAATAAATACTCTTTCGCTGTTTCGCTCTCGGCAATCATTTTGTTTTTTTTCTCATTCTGGGTAAATCATAGATTTCACAATTTTACAAAACAAAAGCCAAAGAAAAAGAAACAAGTTAATAAAGCCATACATTGTTTAATGGTTTTCCTAGTGTTCGTACCAACAGAGCTACAAAGTATTACCGTAATACTTAAGCTTGTTATTGATCTACGGAGTTAAACTACATGGAAAACATTGTTCTAGAAAATTTACCTGAACGAAAAAATATGTTCTAGTAATTTTACCAAATGTTCTGGTAGTGTGAGCTCACCAGAAAATTCTAGTATTTTTACTAGAATTCTACTAGATTTATTATAATTTACTAGAATTTACCAAAAAATTTGGGTAAATTTACTTGAAAATGTTTTTCCGATGTACAAAACATGTATTTAAATCATATGCAATATTGACTGAATCTCGTTTTAAAATAAACCTGTCGTAAAAAACATTATTTGAGTTGCGTGGAGTCGTTAATTTTGTGTATATTTTCATTATATTTGTTAATCCATCTTTATAACTTTATATCGGTTTTTTAGCAAAGCCTTAGGAGCAAAATCGTGGGTTTTGACATTTTTCTAGTAATTTTATTAAGAAAAAATTTTTCATCGTTTAATGTTTGTTCATTTTTTCTTGCTCATTTTATTTATGTTGCGTCGAAGGGATACGCGCCTTATTTTCACGGATCAAAATTTTCTGGAAAGCGGTTTTTAGCATTTTAGTTGGTTGGAAATTTACATTTTTTTTTTCTTCCGTCATAAACGCTTTCTGGAGTCCTCCGTGAACTGTGACGAACACCTTTTAGTTCAAGAAAGACATCATATGCTAGATAAATACACTACAAGATGTGCAAGACTATAATATACCTTTTTTGAACTCGTCGCGAAATTGTAAAAACTCAAAAGCCAAGACGCTGCTGATTTGAGGAAACTATTCTTATAATTTTACCCGCTTTCCCTCGAATCTGCGCCTTCTTTGTTCCGTGTTCCACCAATTTGACTTTCGCACCGTGTTCTACAAAGAAACCTTGTAGTCCAATACACCCGGTCGTTCATTTACCTCGCATGATACATACAGGGTGTCCCAAAAGTCCCCAATTCCCCCAACTAATTTTTTCCTAATGAAATAAAATTGAGGGGGGGGGGTGTTTAGGGGTCAATAGAAACTAATTTTAGGGCCCCCCGTGATAACGTTAAGTTATCTTGGCCGTGACCTTTAAAAATTGGATGACACCCGGCAGTTGGTGGAGTTCACCATCTTTGTTCTCAAGGATCAAAAATAGCAATCAGAATGGTTATATTACAAATCAATTTTTTTCCATTTGAATAGGCGCCGTGTGTAACATTTTTAAATTTTTGAAAGTTTCAACGGTTTTTTTTCCAGGTCCTCGAAAAATTACTATTTCAAAGTTTTGGAATTTCATAATTTATTTTATATTCTCGGATGTTTTTTTGACCAGTAAAATATCCTCTATTCAGTTGCGGTAGTATCTCAACACATGCCCCTTCCTTTTAATTAATTTCGTTTCACATTCGTGTCCTTCGCATTCAAGGGTTGTGCTTTCGGGAAACGTATCGAGAACTCTCGGTAAGTCTCGTTAAGGAATTAACGAAACTTATCGGGAAACAATGGAGTTATCGGTCCTTCTCGGTCTTACCGGGCTCGAGCAGAGTTTCGGTCTTTACCTGTCTGACCTTGAACGAGTGGAGCATCGCTAGCGGGGTAGAGGGGAGCGGCCGAGGAGCTCCGCTCGTTCCTGATAAGACCGACAAGACCGACGACTCTATTATAGTTTAATCCTGTCGTATTGCGGCGCTCTTTAGTTAAAATTAGCGCATGTATGTATTCTACATCTCTACCTCTGAATCCTTCATGTTGTGTTTCAGTTGTGGAAGGATTGAGTCTACCGCGATTAAAAATGAGCCGAAATAGGAGCTTGAACTCAAGCCCGTCTGGCAGTAGACCTTTTACTTGTGAACTGTGCCCTGAAAGTTTCAAAAGAAAAGACCATCTGCAACGGCACATCAATGCTAGCTGTAAATTTACCGTCGATAAAATCACCTACCCGTGCGAATATTGTAACTATTCAGCCTCTCAGAAAACAAATCTCAAAATACACATAATGAGGACTCACAGCGATATTTTGGAAAGTCGTGGCGATTTCAAAAGGGCGGTCGTATAGCTCAGCTACTTTTCTCCCCTACCTGGGTACGGAAAACATTATATCAGCATTCAGTTAACATTAAGGTTGCAAGTGTATAAAGACCCCCTGCTTTTTTCTGGCAAAATATGTAGCTTTTTAGATTAACAAAACTCACAAACATAAAGTTTATTAATTTTAGTGCCTCGTCTTTGACACTTGTCAATTACTTTACGAAAATCTAAAGGGTTTTGAGCTTTAGGGTTCCTTTCCACTCAGCCGATCCCCCGGGAAAGTGAGTTTAATCGCTGAATGCGTTTCCTTATGAGTCAAGATAATTAGTTGAAAGCAGCACGTTCTTATTCTGAAATCCTAGATTCTCAGTTTTTAAAGCTAACTAAGCCATTTTTATATGTTCAGCGCCGTATTCTACCAGGAACCTTGGTAGCTTGGAACCTTTGTACCGTCTGATAAATAAGATACTTTTATATTAATTGTTAATGAGGTCAATAATTTTTGTTTCTTTGGTGTGTCAAGTGTTAAAAATCACATTTATAAAAAGCTTTTCAATTATTTTTAAAATTTTGTCGTATTTATTTTTCTTTTTTCTTATTTATTTATTTATTTATTTATTTATTTATTTATTTATTTATTTATTTATTTATTGATTTATTCATTGATTTATTTTTTTATTTATTCGTTTATTTATTTATTTTTTATTTATTTTTTCAATTTATTTTTTTAATTTATTTTTTATTTAATTTTTTAATTTTTTTTTTAATTTTTTTAATTTATTTTTTTTATTTTTTATTTATATTTTATTTATTTTTTATATATTTTTTAAACATTTATTTATGTATTTTTTCATTCATTCATTTATTTATTTTTTTCATTGACCCTTTGCGAACTAATCCCAAAGATTTTTCGTGTTGTCTTGCGTATAATTTAGAATGCATTTTATAGACAGGAAGCAATTATTTTCGGTGGATTCCAAAACCACGTAGCCCGATTGCACTGTTTACAAGAGGTACGTGGTTTTAGAATCCTCCCAAACTCTGATCGGTTCCTTACTGTGAAATGCACTCCAATCCATGCGCATTCGCTGCGGCTTTTATAACACAATCCATTGATCTTCTATCAAGAAAAACATATAATAGGGTAACGTGGGTGTAAGCTAGGTGCCATGCCTCCCTTTTTTAAATAAAAACTTAGGAAATAAAAAGTGTGCTAAATCATGCTTAAGGATACGTAAAAAACCTAAAAACTTCGCGTTTTTTAGTCACAATGAAAAGTATGCAAATATATATTGAGATAACGTGGCTTCATTGTTTGTAATGCCGTATTAAGGTCATTTATTTTGTGTTTCAGGTATGAGAAAATTGAAACAGTCGACCTCAGGAGTAATGTGCAACCCTCGGCCTTTCACTTGTGAACTTTGTGGTAAAAAATACAAGTCTAACCACCACCTGGACCGACATATACTCTCACAATGTGAATTTAGCGTCGACAAAGTTAAATTTCCCTGTGAATCCTG
This sequence comes from Quercus berberidifolia, assembly GCA_028535905.1. Classification (NCBI taxonomy): domain Eukaryota; kingdom Viridiplantae; phylum Streptophyta; class Magnoliopsida; order Fagales; family Fagaceae; genus Quercus; species Quercus berberidifolia. The sequence continues at coordinate 26,519 of JAPQVW010000468.1, forward strand.
CACGTATATCGCAACTCGAAAGGACAATCTTAAAAGACACTTCATAATTTGTCATCTAACTCCAAAACGCCATACCTCGTGATACCATTCAATGCCTGTTTTCTCAAATCAATTTTTCCCCATTTTCGTTTCTGTGTTGATTGTCATGCCCAGTATTATTATTTACAGTCCATTTTATTATCTATTTTAACTTCATTTTCAGTTACAATCGCAAAATTTTACGTATGTATCCCCTCCACCTTTCACCTTTTGTAAAAATATCCCATTGACGAACTTGTGATTCCTGAATTTCTTCTGCTGCAAGTAGGTGTTATTATTTTGCTACTGATGTTTCCTGTTTTTCAATTCATTTTATTTTATTATTTCATCACATTTCTTTATTAATGTTCCTGACGCTTCCGAAAAAAACTATAGGAGCTCTCTCTTTATAAATGTATTTGTAATTATTTAATTATATCATTGCCTTAGATTTAGATCAATACATTTTTTTCTTGCTTTTTCATTGCATTTTGCTCCGAGATTACATTCACTTGGAGTATTTTTAATGTTTTAATGATATTAATGAATTACAAGAGATGTAAATTTAAGAGGTTACAAGAAACCCCCCCCCCCCTCTTTTTTATCGACGTTTATTAGCATTTTCAGTATCATAATTTACAGTCCGTTTTATAACTAATGCTGACGTTAAAAACTATTTTTAATAATTTCTAAACAATCCGAAATCATTATGATTAATCAAAATATTGAATTTGGCACACACATCGATTTTAGTGGCGAGCCTATTGTAATGTATGTTTGACACTGCCGGATATGTCATCTTGTATTTTTATGAAAACCATTAATACAAGAAAAAAAAGGGGGAAATTTTACAAGATCCTTGGTTGATTAAAATTTTCTACACTGCACAAATCATGGCGTATCTAATAATTTCACACTGAGAAAAAGTCATGCTTAAACCAAGGAAAATTTCCATCACCGTGATATGAAACGGAATTCTGGTTGCTTCAGCCGGAAATGCCAGTGAGATAACGTTTCCGGGTGTTCTAAGGAGAATTCCAGTCGTGCCAATATTTAACGGAATTCCTGATGTTTCAACCAGATATGCCAATGAGATAACATTTCCGGTTGTTCAAAGGAGGAT
>JAPQVW010000469.1:0-27633 GCA_028535905.1 Quercus berberidifolia
TTTTTGTCCTTGTCTCTAACAAAGTTCTGTTTTGTTCTACACATGTTTTGTATTATGTTGTTGTGGCCTTTTCTGATTGTTCACAGATGGCTTCCTCAACTCCGAAGAAGAAAACTCCTGCAAAGAAGGCTGACAAAAGATTGAAAATGGATTCTAATCTGTTTAGGTCGGTTCAATACTTTGAGAGATACAAGGATTTCTTCTTGAAAGCAGGAATTATTCAAGAAAAATTTGTAGATTTGGAGGATTTAAGAAACTCTTTTATCCCCAGCTGTTTTGAAGGGAGAGGATGGGAAAAGCTTCTGAGTGATCTCCCTGTAGTGTGTGAACCCCTGATTAGGGAGTTTTATTCAAATGCTGTGATAAGGGAGAATGATTTAAGTTGCTGGGTTAGAGGTAAAGAGTTTACTTTGGATGCACATGTCATTGATGATGTGCTAGGGCTTGAAGGATTAGAAGATCAAGAGTTTGTCAATTACAAAGATATGATTGTATCTATTGAAACTGTTCAACAAAGGATAGGTGGACAGAGAGAAGGGAAATGTCTGAATACCACAGCCTTTCCAGTGGACATGAGGTGTCTAACAATAATCATGATGTTTAACCTTTATCCCATAAAGAAGTTGACTACAATCAACTGTGCAAGAGCAATTTTTCTGATGGATCTCAAAGAAAAGACTTTCATTGACATCAGTTCCCACATATATGACACTATTGTGGATGAGACTAGAACAACTTCTAGGCCAAAATTGATCTTTCCTAGTTTGCTAATGAGGATCTTTAGAAAGAAGGGTGTTCCAATTCCACAAGACATCAGTCCCATGTCCACACCCTCTGCAATTAACAAGCTTACCTGCAAAAGGATAAGTGTTAGGCTTCCAGGAGAAGAAGATGAAGGTGATGAAGGAGAGGGTGTCCCAATGGAGACTGAGGCAGAGGCAGCAGGGCATGCATCAATCTCAACACCCAAGAGGAGTGGCAAAAGGACTAGAGCATCAACTTCTTCAGATACACCTCCAGATGCTTTTCAAATCATTCTGGAACGACTCGATGGGATCAGAGGAGTCTAGACTGAGGACTCTGAGAGGATGAGAGCCTTGTAGGACCAGATTGATATTTTGTCTGCAAAACTTGACAGCTTCGCCACCCAGCATGGACAGTGACCTTTTGGCCATTCCGGTCAAAAAGGGGGAGATGTCTCTTTCTGTTGTTGATGACATTGTTGATAGGGGGAGTAATGTGTTGAGGGGGAGTTGTCAAAATGACTTTGTTTATATATGCTTATGTTTTGGGTATTTGTTGTTTATATGGGTTTGATACACTGTGGTTTTGGTGTATATTTCTTTCTAACTCATAACTTATACTCTTGGTTTAATCTTTTATATATTCTGTTGATGTTATTCAGGATAATATTGTGTTTTGTACCCATGTGCTTATGTAAGCTTTTAGGGTTAATGTTTTATGCATATTATGTAGGCTTTATGGTTTGTTCCTTGCTTAATGCAGCCTTTTATGCTATGTTGAAATCAGTACTTATATCTAAATGTCTTGCATTTTGATTTATGTACTGTCACTCTTGTGCCCTTGTAGGATTGTTTCTAGATGCATATACTTTGTGTATTATGCATTGGTTGAGTGTTGAGCATACAAGTATCTTGCCTTGTGCTTGTTAGCTTGTATGTCCATGTGTTCATTCCAAGTGTGAATGAGCATTGTGGTCACTACCTTGTAGTGATTACTTGGTTGATCAAGCCATGGTTTGTTTCTTAACTCCATTTTTGCTTGATCACATATTGCCTGTTTCATATGCATTTTACGATTTTCTGCTTACAATGATCATGGTGTATTGTTGTGTTTCAGGAGTCTTATGTTCATATGATTCAAGTGCTTCACAGCTTCTAGAGTTAGGTGTGAGTGAGTTTTGCTCAACTGTTCCCAACTCACATGTTAAGTCTAGAGTCTGTTGTAGGGTTTTGTCACGGAATAGCCAAAGGGGAAGATTGTAAGATTGAATTTATTCAACCATCTAATTGGCTTTATTCCGTGCCAAATTTGCTTGTATTTCAGCATTTAGTAACCCTGTATTTAGGTGGGCTTGTTGTAAGGGTAGTGAGTGAGATAGAGTGAAGTTTGCTCAAGAGTGTGCAAGAAAACAAAGACTCGCGGCTTGGCCTCGCGGGTGACTCGCGGCTACAAGCCGCCAAACGCAGCACACGGGCCAAGCATGCCGGAAGGTGAACAGTCATGCTAGCTGGAGCACTACAGGACAAAACAGGACAACTGGCCATACGATTATCTCGCAACTGGATCTCGCGACTTAGTCAAGTCGCGAGGTCAAGCCGCGAGCCACCCCTATTTTGTAAATCCTGACGTTTCATATTCCTCTCTCACTCCAGTATAAATACCCCTTTTACCCACAAATGTAAGAGAGCTTCCAAAGAGAATTTTGAGAGAGAAACCCTAAAGAAAAACAAGATTGTTTCACCCACAATCTATACATTAGAGTCTCTTCAAATTCCTCAACTCTCTTCCTCTCCACTGTAAAATCCTTGAGAGGCATTTTACCAAACTTTGTTCTCACCTTATTCATCATTGTGAGAGGGCTGTTTGGATTTCTGGGAAGCAGTTAGGAAGGAACCAATCTTCATTGGTTGATGCTACGGCCTAGTAGCGGAATCCGGGAAGCTAGAAAAGAAAAAGGTTCGGCGCAACCTCGTTGGAGCAAGAAGTTTGGAGGGCTTAGGTGCACTGGGTAGATTAGGCTTGGAGGGTCTATTGCTGTCCTTGTATCCTAACTATATTTTCTAGTGGATTGTTTACTGCTTGGAGGGCGGCGGAGAGGTTTTACGCCGAGGGCTTCGATTTCCTCTTTGATAACACATCGCGTGTTGTCTTTGTGTTTGCATCTTCCTTCCTCTTTATCTTTGCCTTTTAATATCTGCTGTGGGTTGAGATTTTAATTTGGCTTAGTTAGTTTTTCCAATTCCATATTATAGCTTATGTTAAGTTTCCGCACACTAGTTGTTTAACATATTGCTTGAATTGGTTAAGTTGTAATTTGGGGGGTCTAAACGTTCAAGGGTGTTTATACACATATTTGAACTTTCAAAGAGTAATGTACGAACACCAACGGACGAATAGTTGTTGATAGACAATAAAAGACAACTATTAATGCCAACGGCTCCATATCCCATAAATGTAAATATTCATTTAGACAACGAATACAAGAATTATAAAACCCACCCAAACTAGAGAAAGGTACACAATTTCATACTCACAATTCCTAGCCAAATTTGCTCTCTAATATAAGAAAGTAAATCATTTCACCTTGAACTGACTTTTATCATTGGAGAGCCTTTGGCCAATATCACACCGGTATTCTATTATTTGGTGGTCTTTTTTAACATATTGATCATTGGAACAACTTATCATCGTCCATCAGCATAGAAGAAGAGGCAACTAATGATTTTTAGTATCATCAATTATAAATCTAACTTTATCCTATCATCAGTATTTTGATTCTTTCTCATCAACTTTTCTCCCGTTCACAATATGTGAACTCTGAACTTTGAAGTTTCAATGATAACGTCTGATTTATATATTGGGGTTTGGACATTTTTGAGCTCACCTTTTGCACGCTTTGAATGCTGTCGAAGACATAACGCATGGCACCCTTTGTATCGATCTCATGTCTTTCCCACGTAGTGAAAGCAAAAGCGGAGAGAAAAGAATGTAAAAATCTGTGTAAATTTATTTAGCAGCACCAACTAATTAATAAAGAGTGATTGCTGTATTTAATTAAAGAAGACAAAACAATAAGTTAAAGAAGCTTGATTGGCGGGGTCGATCGAGCATATGCCCTACTGGACAGACCTCCAAATTTTCTGAGGACAAACTCTTTAAAGAATAACTTATCAAAAAAAAAAAAAAAAACTCTTTAAAGATTACAGATAATAGGGAGTGAGAAGGCCAAAAGATGTGACGGCTGAAGAGGACGTTGCATTGGGTAGTGGTCACAGTTAATTAATGTGAGAAGACCGCAGGATGTGAAAGGGGTAATACACATTGGCTTGACAATGTAGATAGACGTACCTAATTTAATTACAATGTACAAGCTCTTTGGAGATAAGGATTTGGAGATTGGATAAAATGAATGTGGGAATGCAAAACGATGAGAATACAGTGAAAGCAACAATACAAAGTCTTGTAGTTCAATTAACCAATACCTTACCGTTGGAGACACGCAGCATTTAAATTCCCTTACTCTTAATTATTGACTAAAACAAAAATAACACCAACGCATTTGAACTCTCCTTCAAAGATAACAAGGGATAGCTAGTGAAGATCTCTCGCACTTGCTATTGGATGCGGTGATTAATCCAAAGCCCTGAGACTTCAACTTCAAGGGTAGGCAAAGTAAAGTATAAGAGAAGAAAAAGACAAAAATAAAATGAAGAAAATGACAAAAACCAAACCACTCTTTGAAAATTGGAGGACGATATTTTTGTCCAAAACAGAGAGTGCTTTTTGCTCCTCATTTTCTTTTTACATCTCTCTCAATTTTGGAAAGATAAATTTTTCATAGGTCTAGAAAGAAAATAGCTGAACTCGCCATTTTTCCTCTCTCCCTCCCCTCCCACTATCTATATATTTTCTCTCATATTTTTTTTATCCTATTTAAAATCTACCAAACCAAACAGACTCTCATATTTTAAAAATCTAATTGTTGAATTGCATATTTTTTATACTCTTAATACACATGTCACATTTTGTGTTAATTGGATATTATTTACTATATGATCTATAAGCTCATATTTTATGCATAATTTTAAACTACAAAAATTTACAATTTAAAAAATTTATTGATAACATAGTTATTTATCTTTAATTTTCTAGAAATTTTGCAAGTATGGAGAATATAAGAAGAAGATGTAATCCAATAATGGATTTGTCAAAATTCACATTTAATAAAAAAATATTGAATAAGATTGTAGTCTTACATTACAATCAATTTTGTAGTTAAATTTTGTTTTATAGTAAATAACATTTTATTGGCACACAATTTTGTATGTGCCTTAAAATGGTAGAGATCAAGTAACTTAAATTTTGGGTTGAAGTGATCATGCTGATTCTCTTGCAAGTGGGATGGATTGTGCTGGTGGCCCGACACGCTTTGATTTCAAGATTGTGTACTTAAGAGGCCCATGGCCTTCGCTGGGATGATTGGATGAGAGTCATTATAAATAAACGGCTTCGGGTTGTTGTCTTTCATCCGTTAGCTTATTGGGTTGGCGGAGCCCAATATTGTACAGTACAAGTTTCTAGTTCCCTTGGGATTTGAGGTCCAATGTCGTTAAGGGTTGCTTGCAATTTCCATTGGGCTTGGAGCCCAATATATGAAGTATCTTATGTAAAAATGATTGGGCTTGAAGGCCCAATGCGGTGTAGTGGCATCCATTTAATGTTATTGGGCTTAGGCTTAGCTAAAGGAAGCCCACCGAAAAATAAAATAAAACTACTGCCATGCATAATAAATACTTAAATACACCCTCCAATTGCATCATGAACATCAAACGATTACATAGATAATTTTCTTAACATGGGCATCAGATTAACATCGTAATCAAGATTCCCTTATTGTAGAATTACTCTTACACTTCACATACATCACACAAGTGGTACTCATAACAAACTTACCCACATAATTATTTGGTAGAGATAATAATATGAGAGAGAGAGAGAGAGAGGTTCCCATTTAGTGCAGTGCATTCATAGGACCATCAATGTGGCAACACTTATAGCTGATATAAGTCTCCATGATACGAGGACACTCAGGGCATTTAATATGCTCTGGGTACTTTCCAGCATTCATGTGGATGTCAACACGGCAACAATGACGACCTGTTTGAATAATCTTCTCATAGAGATCCTTGAAACAAATTTCAAAGCCAACCTCACGCACTAGATCCTTCTTTTTGTCAAACTCCTCCAAGACCTTCAACATTGTTGTCCCAGTACCACTAACCACCAATCTAGACCCTTTGCTCAGCACAGCCCATCCACTTTCAGTCTTATATGAAAGCAACTTTTGAATTTCCTGAGTTACAATGTCTTGTTCAGTCTTCTTGTGAGTCATGGAGAAGAAAAAGCTCTCTACGCGGTTCCAAAAATGCCCTAAGATGTTGGGTTCATCCTCCCCTTTATTGCCTTTTCCCACGCAGAACAACTCAATGGAAATCTTTGTATCCTTCATGACTGGGTCATTAGCCAAGGTAGCTGCTTTCTTTTTAAATTGTTGGATCCATTCGTTGTCCTTGCCTCCATAGAAGAAAACGTACTTCTCTTGTTTGATCTGATTAAACCCCAAAGCAATAATTTTATTTGAATTAATATGTTTAAAATTTGCTTTTCAAAGTGCATGAATATGTGTACGTGTCATTGTGTGTGACCATGATCACTCACCACCTGTGAGATCCTCTCCATTTAACTTGAAATAGAGAGAAAATCTATTTCATCATTAAAATTTTATTTTTTGAATTTAATAATATATAGTGCTACGTTATTTAAAATTTTGATGTGACAGTAATACATTTTTAGATTCATAAATCCTAATGTTTGTAAGTAGACTATAAAATGAAATCGTTTCGAAGGTAGAGGATTTTAATATGAAATGTAAGTATTTATATAAATTTAGATTTGAGAAAATAAGTAAATAACTTTACCCAATTTTCAACATCTAGGTGAATGTCAAACAATACTGATACTATCCCATCAACTCTATTGGTAAGAGTTTCTTCAACAGTAGTAGTGAAAGGAAAGGCCTTCATTCCCCATACTCGGATCATGTGGAGTGCATTTGGGTGTTCCACCGTCCCTTGTCGATTCATCACCACGAGGATTGGCTTATTTTTGAAGTTCCACTTCTCTTTAATGTACATGATGCCTACTACTGATGAAAAGTACTGCACCATGTACCATGGCATCTTAGACCGCAGCATCTCAAACTTCTTTTGTAGTTCATTAGTCCATTGCTCCACAATTGGGACCCACACAATTTTATACTGATTTTCCTTTCTTATTCCATCATGAATTGGCTTGAGAATCAAAATATCATCATCGGTGATGTCTAGGGCCGAAATGTAAAACAAAACATTCTTCTTTTTCAACACATCGATATTAGCCTGTTTTTGCAATACAATTATGAAAATTGAGCTATAATAGATCGAAGTTGTAACATGTTAATAATTAAAAAGATGATGTAATTATTGCATAGTTTAGATTGAATATAGTTATATACAAATGTAGCAGTGGCCGGACCTGTTAGGCTAGCCAGCTCAAAAATCTGAAGACTTGGGTTAGAGATAATACGTGCTCATAACACTTCGGCTGGCTATTTTTTATTGGTTCAACATCAATTTGAGTTGGGCTTATGATTGATTTACGACAACAACCCTATTCAATAATTGATTTTTATTTTATTTATGTGAAGAAAACTTTAAATTATATACTATATATATAGTCTTAATTTTTAATGATACATTTTAAATGATGCATAAATGAATGAAAAAATAAATTAAATTTTATGTACGATATTATTGATAAATATGTCATGTGTTTCAAAAATGGGATTAAGTTGGGACTAGGCTTGTAGCTTGCTAGCAACTCTCTTTATTGGGTTGGTTTGGAGTCCACTTGGATAGCTCACAGTTTCAAATAACTTATTTGCATAGTATTTATCAAAAAATATAATTTTTGGTAACTTCTAAAATCATAGCTGAGGTAGGTGCGGACCAAACATGAGCAAATACTATGACCTGGCACAATGCTATAGAAACCTTATTTGTAGTATGCCATCAAAAGACTGTTGTATAATAGTGATAATAGTAGTAGAAATAAAACCAAAAAAAGTGATATGTCATAAGAGCTAACCACTCCGTTAGTGGAACCATCAATGAGCGGCTTGTCTTTGCTAGAAATCAGTGCCTTGAACACCTCCATGATCTCGGTTGGGGTTTGTAAAAGTTTGATGAGTTTTCGATATGCCTCTATTATATCTGTATTGAACAGCAATCTTTGATTAGAATTCCTATGCATTTTTAACCTATTATATTTCATGTGCAAAACATATTTAACCTATTTGTCGACGACAACGTGTTATTTGCATCCTTAGCAGGTTAAGGGTGTAATTGATTTTTTGAGCAAAGGGTGACAGATCTTGTGTCCTATCCCTGAAATTAAGCAATAAGCATGGTTATTGCGTTAGATTAAATATATGATATTATACACAATTAATTCTGGACATATTCTTCATTTCAAAGGCAAGGACTTACTCATCGTTAATGATGCAACACATTTGAGTCATACAAGCTACGATAGTTATGATAGCCCAATAGACATCTATTGGGATACGCTCCATGGCTATTGACAGTTCTGGTACATCTTTTGTACCATAGATGGATAGCTTCTCCAACTCAAACAAGCATTGAATGACTTCTAATGTGACCTTGACCAAGTTGTTAAGTTCAAGCATCGCTTTCTTGTGTTTCTGAAGGCCTGGACGGCTTAAGATGGTAGGTACTCGCTTCAAGATCCCAATTGGTTTGGCAAGTTGGTCCGATGAGTAAAGTTGGGTAAGGAGCCAGAAATCCCCATACTCCATAGCAAAAGCCGCAAGTGTCAACACTGCCTTTGAATCCCATGAGTAATTTGAGAGATTATTAAGTATTGATAGTGTTGTTTTATGTGCAAATTCCTCACCCGGAGATTTGCATGTCATCTAGCATTACATAATTTGGCATCAAATTACCCAATTGTTAGAATAATAGTTAGATGATTAAATTTATACATTTATAATAGTTACAATGTTGGACAAAAAATGCTATTCTTTTATAATTACCAGGGAGGAAAGATGCCTGAGCGTACACAGCGGTGGAGTGAAGCCAACTTTAGGAGCCTTTTCGTGAATGTTCTCCGGGTGTCCATGGATACCCTAGAGTAAGTCATAATTATTTTTCAGCCAGAAAACTCAAAGACATATATGAAGAGAATAAAATTTTGAAATTACCAACGTTTATTGTTTAAATTTAAACAAAAAAAACAACTTAGCATGCATCTATTTATTCCTTTCAAAACTAAAAATGAGAAAAATTTTGTGTTCATCTCTATGCCATTGATGAGGATATAAGCCATGGAGGTTTACAAATATTGTGATAAGTTATTGATGCTTCAAAAAGTTTTAATTATTAGGAAATTGTGTTTAATTATTTAACAATAATTCTAATACTTCCTCTCACATGTGAATTTAAACATCTCGTAAGAGAGTATGTGTAGTGGTAACATATATACCAGCATAACATTGTCAGCAACAACCGTGGCATGCTTGAGAATATTTTCCACGATAGCGAAAAGAGAATCCTCATCAAAGTTGTCGTCGTCAGGATGAACATGGGTTACATAAATGTGATTCATGATCTGCTCGTCTGGCATGGTTAACACTCTCAGCTCAGTCTTAATGGGTTGCTGTGCAGAAGCTAGCACAATATTGACGCTGGCCATTGACGTGTTGTGTATAAACAAAGCGAGAAAACTCAGAAACTTCAAGGTTTAGGGCAGAAGAAGAGAGAAGTGGGCTTGTGGTGTTGTGCAGTAGCGTGGTCCCCTATTTATAGTCTTCAGGACCTGAATAAGGCAACAAGCAAAGATTATATCTTGGTTCCATGGGGTCCATAATAATAAATGCACATTTTAACGTATATGTATCTCAATGAATTAGGTCAGATTTTCAAACATATGGCTCTACCTTGTTTATGCGCTAAATATACATAATTCAACAATAGATACGACAGGAATTAAATCTATGCAAAAAAAAAAAAAAAAAAAAAGTGAAAAAAAAAAATTCAATAATTTGTACAAATCAAAAAATGGGAAAAAAAAAATCTAAAGTCAAACGTCATAAATGAATTTCTCCAAAAAAAAAAAAAAGTGTCATAAATGAATATATAGGCATTTGCTCACTACACGTGTCACTTCATAAATTTTTGAGTGTGAATCGTGAACAGAAGATATCAAGCTATGCTTCAAGATCAAACTAAATAATTATAAGCTATAATGCAACTATTTTATCTACTCTAGTGTACTCTATTATTATTATTATTATTTTTTTTGAGAATGTAGTGTACTCTTTTATTTGCACTTTAAATTATGAACTAAAATAAAACTATTAGTATTCCATCCAAATTAAGCGTTTATTGTTCAATTATTTTATTTTTCATATCATTGATTTTGTGAATTTGTAATATTAAATTTTGGTCCAATGAATTAATTTATAATTTTTTTAATTTTTTTTCTCTATATTTTTCTTATTAATAAATCTTAAGAGCTTTTATCTACTTTAGTGTACTCTATTCTTGACTTTTTTCTCTATATTTTTCTTATTAGTAAATCTTAAGAAATTGAATGTATTTTACACTTTTATAATTATTTTTTTTAATGAATTTTTATCCTTTTAAATTATAGATTAACAAAGATATAAAAGCACTTGAAAAAAACAAAACTTGTCAAGAGTATAAGAATAATTTTAGGAAAGGAAAAATGAAGCATCCTACAAAAATCTTTTTCCGTCCATTCTTCTTTCCTTCCTCATTTTCTTTCTAATTAAACGAAGGAAATCATTCCCTTCTCTTCCTTTCCTTCTTCATCAATCAAACCAAACACAGCTTAAGCTTCTTCTGGATGAAAAGTGATGGGAATGACGATGCTGCATCCCTAGACGAAGATAACATTTAGTGACGGAGGAAGCATTCTTGACGAGGTCATCAAGAACAACGAGGAAAGCCATCGTCACTGACGAAGACAGAGAGTCACTCAATGCAGTCAATCAATGACTTGAGCAGTTACGAAATCAGCCCAGCAGACCGTTGGGAACCTCTTAAAAGTCTCATTATTGGACCAGGAGCGTTACTTGAGAAAGCATTTATCACCCCAACGGCTAGCCCCCAAGGTCGCAAGTATAAAGCTCCCACACAGTCAGTAAAAAGGTACGAAATATACACACACAGAGATACATCTTGATTGATTATTATTTTTATCATTCTGACTTTGGCATCGGAGACGTTGTGGCAGGCACCACACCGGTGATCATCGTTGAGCATATTCTCTCGCACCACGAAGGGTTCCATCCGCTCACTGTTACTGACGATCCTGTGCATCATCAGTTTGGCGCCGTCTGTGGGGAACGATATTTTCAGATTCATATCTGAGAGCGTAGTTCCCATCAACCTTCTACATTCAGATGGAATCCAACCTAGACTCAGCAGCCTTGGCTCAGCAAGTCCAGGCCCTTGCAGCCACCATTGAAGAACTCACCAAACAGAACCAGGAAATGAAGCTGCGGCTCCAGCAGGTTCAACAAGCTCAACAGGAAGAAAACCGGTCCAAGGGTAACACAGAGGGAGAGGGGGATAGCCAGCAGAGGGAAACCCCCCGGAGACCAACCATCCCGGACGAGCAGAACTCAGATCTTCTTCGAGAAATGAGGAAAGAGATGGACGAACTAAGGAGCGCTATCAAAGAAAAGACGGATCGGAGCGTAGACAAAATGATAAGGGCTACAGATTCGCCCTTCACTGCAGCAGTACTTGATTGCCCCGTGCCGTCAAAGTTTCGCCTACCTCAATTAGAGCCGTTCGACGGACTCAAGGACCCTCAGGATCATCTTAATACCTTTAAGACGACTCTGGGTCTCCAGCAACCACCAGACGAAATATTGTGTCGTTCCTTCCCTACGACTCTCAAAGGAACTGCAAGAGAGTGGTTTACTAAGTTGCCAAACTCGTCCATAGATAACTTCGATCAGCTGAGTAGTGCTTTTTTGCGCCACTTCGTAGGGGGACAACGCCCAAGGAGACCAGTAGACTACTTACTCACCATAAGACAGGGAGAGAAGGAGACTCTGAGGTCATATGTCAAGCGATTCACCCGGGAAACTCTGGAAGTGGACGAAGCTGATGACAAGGTGCAGCTGACGACCTTCAAGGCGGGATTGAGATCCAGAGATCTTGTGGCCTCTCTTGCAAAAAACCCCCCGAAGACAATGGCTGAAATGCTCCTGAAGGCACAAAAGTACATGAACGCGGAAGACGCTCTAGCTGCCATAAAAGATACTGACAGACTAGGGGACAAATCCAAAGGAGAAGACGACCGCAGAGGGCAAAAGAGAGACAGACCAGAACGTCGGAACAACGACGGGAATAGAAGAAGAGACGACAAAAACCTTTGTCAGGTAAAATTTACCCCTTTGGTTATGCCTGTTGACAAGATTTTCACGCAGATAAAGGACGAGCATTACCTCAAATGGCCCAGGCCATTGCACTCGTCCCCCAACGCACGTGACAAGAACAAATATTGCCGGTTCCATAGAGACCACGGCCACAACACAGAAGACTGCAGAGACCTTAAGGAACAAATAGAGGAATTAATACGGAAAGGAAAGTTACAGAAATATGTGAAGAAAGGAGAACATAGCAAGTTCAGAGACGACAACAGGACCCAACACGAACCCTTCACTCGGGATGACGACCATCCGTCCCAGCCTCCACGCAAAGTGATCGGGGAGATAAATACGATCGCGGGAGGACCATCCTCAGGAGGGTCATTTAGATCACTCAAAAAAGCATGCCATAGACAGGTGAACAGCGTCCACACCATGCCTCCGTCCAAGCACCGACGAACGTACCAAGACATGTCCTTTAATGAAGAAGACGCCAGGGGGGTAAAGCAGCCTCACAACGATCCCCTGGTCATAGTGCTGAATATAGAAGGGTTCAATACCAGAAGAATCCTTATTGACAACGGGAGCTTAGCGGATATCATCTATCTCCCCGCCTTCCAGCAGCTGAGATTGGATCCAAAAAGGCTCCGTCCTTTTGACTCTCCACTCGTCAGCTTCAGTGGAGACAGGGTCTACCCCAGGGGAATAGTGACTCTGACGGTGACGGCAGGGACCTACCCATTGCAGTTGACCAAACAAGTAGACTTCCTGGTGGTAGATTGCCCTTCGTCCTACAATGTCATCATTGGGAGGCCCACCCTAAACAAGTGGAAGGCGGCAACGTCAACCTACTGTTTGAAGGTGAAATTCCCAACAGACAACGGCGTGGGTGAAGTGAAGGGCGACCAAGTCCTGGCAAGGGAGTGCTATCAAGCCGTACTGGCAAAAAAGGAAAACCACACGTGGACGATCGAAGAAAAAGAGGAGGACGCGATGGAGACCCTGGAAACAGTAAAGTTGGTGGAAGGAAATACGGACAAGACGACCAGGATAGGGACGATGTTAAGCCCCGAGATGAGGACGAAGCTCATAAAATTCCTTAAGGGGAATCTAGATGTCTTTGCATGGAGTCCGAGGACATGCCAGGCATTATCTCCAGAATAGCCTGGCTATGGGACCCCAGCAGAGGCCTGAATCGAGGCAACGCACGGAGAACCTTCGCTCCAAGACGAGAAACAGCGCTGTTGCAAGGAGGCAGTGAGGAAGTAACCAAACTCTTGACGGCTGGATTCATACGGGAAGTATATTATCCAGAATGGCTCGCCAACGTCGTCTTGGTGAAGAAAGCGAACGGAAAGTGGAGAATGTGTGTAGACTTCACCGACCTGAACAAAGCATGCCCAAAAGACAGCTTCCCTCTACCAAGGATAGACCAGCTCGTGGACTCCACCGCCGGACACAAGCTGCTGACATTCATGGACGCCTTTTCAGGGTACAACCAGATAAAGATGGCTGAAGAAGATCAGGAGAAGACTGCCTTCATCACAAGCCAAGGACTCTACTGTTACAAGGTGATGCCTTTTGGGTTGAAAAATGCTGGAGCTACGTACCAAAGATTGGTGAACAAAATGTTCAGCCAACAGATTGGCAGGAATATGGAAGTATACGTGGACGATATGCTCGTCAAGAGCAAGGAGGAGCTCGCTCACCTGGACGACTTGGAGGAGACTTTTGCAACCCTGAGAAAGCACCAGATGAAGTTGAATCCAAGCAAGTGTGTTTTTGGGGTAGCCTCGGGTAAGTTCTTGGGATTCATGGTATCCCAGAGAGGAATAGAAGCAAATCCAGAGAAGGTACGAGCTATCATCGACATGGCTTCACCCAAGACCGTCAAGGACGTACAAAAACTTACAGGAAGGATAGCAGCCCTGAACAGGTTCGTCTCTAGGGCCACAGACAAATGCCTGCCCTTCTTCAAAACCCTCAAGCAGGCTTTTGCTTGGACCGACGAATGCGAAGCAGCATTCCAGGAGCTGAAGCAATACCTGAGCAGTCCTCCTCTCCTGAGCCCGTCCAAAGGAGGGGAGAACTTATACTTATACCTGGCAGTATCAGCCTCGGCAGTAAGCGCAGCCTTGATCAGAGAAGAATGTAAGAAGCAACTCCCGGTGTACTACGTCAGCCAAGCCTTTCAAGGAGCTGAAT
Source organism: Quercus berberidifolia (assembly GCA_028535905.1). Taxonomy (NCBI): domain Eukaryota; kingdom Viridiplantae; phylum Streptophyta; class Magnoliopsida; order Fagales; family Fagaceae; genus Quercus; species Quercus berberidifolia. The sequence continues at coordinate 14,474 of JAPQVW010000469.1, forward strand.
TCAGGTACCCAAGGATCGAAAAGATTGTGTTTGCACTTATAGTAGCCTCGCGCAAGCTCAGGCCGTATTTCCAGTCAAATCCTATCCTCGTGATGACGGATCAACCAATTAAGAAATCAATGAACAAACCAGAAGCCGCAGGGAGAATGGTCCAATGGGCAGTCGAACTCAGCCAATTTGACATCGAGTACCATCCAAGAGCAGCTATCAAGGCACAAGCTCTGGCTGACTTCATCGCTGAATTCACTCTGCCAGACGAAGATGGAACTACTAACGAAGTCGATAAATGGATAATACAGACAGATGGTTCGTCAGCCCAAAAGAGAGGGGGAGTAGGGGTCGTCATAACCACCCCCGACGGAGAAGTGATAAAGTATGGGGTTCACCTGAAGTTCCCAGCCACCAATAACGAAGCCGAGTATGAAGGAATATTGACGGGCTTGAGGCTTGGGAAAGCTCTTGGGGGCAAAAATTTGCTAATCCAGAGTGATTCAAAGCTGATAATCGGACAGATCAGTGGAGAATACGAGGCAAAGGAAGAGAGGATGCAGAAATACCTTAAACTGACAAGGCAACTAACCCAAGAGTTCGACACAGTGGAGTTCGTCCAGATACCAAGAAGCCAGAATGTTGGGGCCGACGAAGTATCGAAACTAGCGTCGTCAGAAGAAGGAAAGGCGAGCACAGACATGACAATAGAGATCCAGAAACACCCGAGTATTGAAGAGATGGCGGTGTTCTCCGTCCAGAGCACAGACACCTGGATGACGCCCATAATATCCTTCCTCCAGGATGGGCACCTGCCTCAAAATACTGACGAAGCCAGAAAGGTGAAGAAGAGAGCAGCCAGGTTTACGATCCTGAATGACGTCTTGTACAAAAGAGGCTTCTCTATGCCTTATCTAAAGTGCGTCGACGAGGACGAGGCCAAATACATCCTGGAAGAGGTACACGGAGGAATCTGTGGCGACCATGCCGGCTCCAGGTCCCTAGTCAACAAGGTGATAAGAGCGGGGTATTTTTGGCCAACCATGCAGGGAGATGCTGCTGATATCGTCAGAAGGTGCGACAGATGCCAGCGGTACGGGAACGTGCAACGGCTTCCAGCGGAGAAAATGACGACCATAGCCTCCCCATGGCCGTTCGCACAATGGGGAATTGACATCGTCGGTCCTCTGCCCCAAGGTAAAGGTCAGGTAAAATTCCTTCTAGTTGCTATTGATTATTTCACGAAATGGGTTGAAGCAGAAGCCCTAGCAACCATCACTGAGGCTCAGATCCGGAGCTTCGTGTGGAAAAACATAATCTGCAGGTTCGGGATTCCCTTGACGATCATATCTGATAATGGAAGGCAGTTCGACAGCCAAGGCTTCAAAGACTTCTGTTCGGACCTCGGGATCAAGAATCAGTTCTCATCCCCAGGACATCCTCAGGCAAACGGACAGACAGAAGTAACGAACCGGACGCTGCTCAAGATAATCAAAACCAAGCTGGACGAAGCAAAGGGTGCCTGGCCAGAAGAACTACCTAGTGTCCTGTGGGCATACAGGACTACAGCCAGAACCCCAACAGGAGAGACACCCTTCAGGCTTACCTATGGCACAGAGGCAGTAATCCCAGTAGAAGTTGGAGTAACAAGCATCAGACGAGGAACTTTCAGAGATGGACTCAATGACGAGGGACTACGGCTCAACCTGGATTGCCTAGATGAAATAAGAGATAATGCGTCCGATAGAATGACGAAATATCAAAGAAAGATGGCCGAGTACTACAACAAAAGGGTCAGACTCAGGCGTCTGGACATAGGGGACCTCGTCCTTCGCAAAGTCACTATAGCAACTAAAGACCCCACTCAAGGGAAGCTGGGCCCCACATGGGAGGGGCCTTATCGCGTCATCCACTACTCGAGGCAAGGAAGTTACCACCTGGAAACTATGGACGGACAAAAGCTCCCTCGCCCTTGGAACATCGAACACTTAAAGAAATACCATGAGTAAATGTAATACACGGGTGCATTCGTTATTGAAGTTAATAAAAGTATTATTCTTCTGATGTTTTTGCGCAGGCAGCCTTGGTCAACCATAGGGCCAATAAAAAATCGAAGCAACGAGATTCCGCCTTGACGGACGTAAATTACTGACGACCCACATAATGGGTAGAAACCAATAAGTAACAAGATTCCGCCTTGACGGATGTAAGTTACTAACGACCATAATATGATGGTCAAAAGACTAAGTAACAAGATTCCGCCTTGACGGATGTAAGTTACCGACGACCATAATATGATGGTCAAAAGACTAAGTAACAAGATTCCGCATTGACGGATGTAAGTTACCGACGACCATAATATGATGGTCAAGAAACTAAGTAACAAGATTCCACACTGACGGATGTAAGTTACCGACGACCATAATATGATGGTCAAGAAACAAAGTAACAAGATTCCGCATTGACGGATGTAAGTTACTGACGACCATAAGATGGTCAAGAAACTAAGTAACAAGATTCCGCCTTGACGGATGTAAGTTACTGATAAAAAAAAAAATAATAATAAAAAAAAAAAAAAAGGGAATCCACCTGGACGGACCCAAGTCGCCACACAGCACGCCCTTACAGTCTCAAGTGGCAGGGGTCAGTTGACGGAGAAAAGAGTGCAATATATCAAAACAAAACAGGATACAACAAAGCACAAAATTATAGACGGATGTAATTCAGCCAAAGCATCTAAAAGAAAAGTAAGTAAATTTCATTCCAGCCCATAACCACTGGGCTACTACCATTGTTTCCAAAATAAAATTAACTGTTTCGAAATTAGATTTACAAAAAGAGGCCCAAAACAAGACGGGCACCCACCATAAGACAAAAAGATAAAACAAAAAATTTTTCTAAGTATCCGAATCAGGCATCGGCTGTGCCTTCACTGGCCGGTACGTCAGCGACGGGTTCGGGCACGTCATCACCAGGAGCAGAAGATGAAGCTGCCTCGTCCAGAGCCATTTCCTTGTCAACTTCTTCCAGGTCCAAACTCTCCAGGTTGACTCCAGAAGGATGCTTGATCATGTACCTCCGAAGAAGCTCGAAACCTTTGAAATACCAGCTGAAGAGCACAGTGTTATACTCGTCAGTGGTCTAGAAAGCCTCCACGGACCGAGCAGCAATGGTCACGAGTTTCTCCTTGGCTGCAAGAAGTTGCTCATCCTTCTCGTAAGTCAACCCGCGCTCGACTCTGAGGTCGTCCTCCAGCACTTTGACCTTCTCTTTCAAAGTCGTGGCTTCGTCCATGGAGGTGATCAGGTTCGTCCTCAAGTCAGAGTTCTCCTTCTCCAAGGCCTCCATCCGGGTCGTCAGAGACTCCACCTTAGCTCCTTGAGTGAGGTACTCGGCGGTAATATGGAGGCTCTCTCCCAACACCTGTAGGGAATTATGAAGCCTTCTGTAAAAAAAAAAAAAAAAAAAAAAAAAAAAAAAAAAAAGGGTTTTGAAGAAGGAAGAACCCCATACCTGGACGAGTTTATGGACATGACGAGAGGCCACATCGTTTAAAGACAAGCCAGAGAGAGCCTTCAAGTCTGCTGAAGTGACGACCTCGTGAGCTCTATCTACCGCCAATGACTCGTCATCCCATATCGTGGATGAACGAGTGTTAGTTTTCCCCTTCCCTTTACCAGCCACACGCGGCCTCTTGGTGCCAGAAGTTGGAATCTCCTCTATTGAAGCGGTCGGGGAGGCAGTTCTCGTCGTGTCGGAAGCTACGGAAGGAACGATGCTAAGAGGAATGGCTGCAGGTCCCTTCCCAGTAACTCGCACAGTTTTCTTCCCCAGATTGGACAGGGGTTCATCCTTCTTTGATCGCATCTTTGCATACATGTCCTTGTTGAATTTTGTCGTCATCTCTACAAGAAGAAAATGCCTGTCAAAAATTGCTTAAGTGTACAGGGGAAGAATCAACGTTGACGAAGTTAAAACTTACTCCTTTTTCCTTCAATGCCAAGCTGACGAAGAACGAAAGGAGACGGGTCAGGACCAAGATTGTAAAATGCAAGAGACCGGGGGTCAACCAGTTCGTCCCAACTCTCAATTGTTTCAGCGTACCCGATCGCAGTCTCTATGCGTTCCTTATACCGGCTCTTCAGTCCAGGCCGTCTCTTAACTATACCAAACAAAGAAACAAAGAGGTTAGCAAGACCAGAACCTCAAGATTGGCAAAATTAAAACGACGAAGAAAAATACTGACGCACCTAGGGTCGGGGTTCCCCACCGACGGAGCAACCTCGGGATATCACCCCAGTCACTGCTGGATTGAGTCTCGAAGTCATCCCCGGACACAAAGAAAAAGCGCGACTTCCAATACCTGAATGACGAGGGCAATCCCTTGACGATCCTAGTCTTTCTTTCCCAGGGGATTAGTTCATAATACCCCCACTCCTTAGACTCTTTCAAACGATACAGGTAGGTGAGCTCGCCTATCCTGATCATATCCCCGTTGGAGGCCAACCATATTTGCATACAGTTGATGACGATCCTCCACGAGTTAGGCATGAGCTGCCCGGGAGCTATACCAAAGTGATCTAAAAGTTCCATCAGGAACGGGTGGACGGGGAGCCTAACCCCGCAAGTAAAGGTTGACTCGTAAAAGCATACCTCGCCTGGAAAAAAGTGGCAAGCCCTATCTTCTTCCCTAGGTAGACGAACGCGAACCTTAGACGGAAACTGAAACCTATCCTTAAATCTATTTACGGTCTCGGCATCCAGACCACAGACCTCATTAAGAGCATGAAAAGCCCTAACCTCTCGAGGGCCAGAGACGGCCGTATCTCCTTCAGCCGGGTCGCCACTGGATGATAGCCCAGTCTCGAGATCACTAGACCTAACCCCAGACATTAAACTTCTCCCTCCTAAACCCTCGAACCAATTGAGCGATTGACGGAGCAAGGGCAACAGCTCGCCCAAAACCACGCTCAGACTATTGCCCTCGTACACGAAATTTTCTAAAAATGGGAAATTACCCAAAGACCCCCCTAGACGCGCAAAAAGGAAGGAGATCGACGGACAAGCTATCCTAACCTCCAAGCTGTCAACCATGGAAAATGCAGAAATTGAAGGGTAGAAAAATAAAGTACGAAACTAAAACCCTAAAAAGAAAAGCAAGGGCCAACAACAGAAGAGAAGGAAAAAAGGAAACAGCGAATCAAAAATCATGCTACGGTAAAAGAAGAAAAAGAAGAAAGAAAAAGGGAAAGAGAAACGTACCTCCAGAAGCGCAACGCAAGGTAATTTGGAGGAGAAAGGAAGTCCCAAGAAAATACTCAGAGAATCACTAAAGAATTGGTCTGTTTTTGCTATCTGAGAAGTAGAAAAATGAAAGAGCAGAAGTTTTAAACATGGGCCAAAAACGATTGAAAAACCAGCGGGAAACCCAAGGGTCAAGCCATTAATTCTGCAGATCATCACATGCCACGTGGCCACGATTACCTGTAGCGCCGCCACTAAGCATTAAAAGCGGAACAGAACCCCAAGAGTCACAAGAGAAGCTTTTCATCTTCTGTGATCGTCATGACACGTCACCGACGACCCCATAACCTGGGGGGCAATTGATGGGAATGACGATGCTGCATCCCTAGACGAAGATAACATTTAGTGACGGAGGAAGCATTCTTGACGAGGTCATCAGGAACAACGAGGAAAGCCATCGTCACTGACGAAGACAGAGAGTCACTCAATGCAGTCAATCAATGACTTGAGCAGTTACGAAATCAGCCCAGCAGACCGTTGGGAACCTCTTAAAAGTCTCATTATTGGACCAGGAGCGTTACTTGAGAAAGCATTTATCACCCCAACGGCTAGCCCCCAAGGTCGCAAGTATAAAGCTCCCACACAGTCAGTAAAAAGGTACGAAATATACACACACAGAGATACATCTTGATTGATTATTATTTTTATCATTCTGACTTTGGCATCGGAGACGTTGTGGCAGGCACCACACCGGTGATCATCGTTGAGCATATTCTCTCGCACCACGAAGGGTTCCATCCGCTCACTGTTACTGACGATCCTGTGCATCATCAAAAAGGATATAAAATTAGTGGAAAATGTTAAAAGATTTTTTTTTCTCCTTCTGATATTAATAAGCCAAAAAAGACAATAATTGCGTGGTAAAAAATTGTTCTCTATAGCTATAATAATAATGGAAGAAACCTGTTCCTCAAAGCTTCAACAATTTCAAGCAAAGTTCGTCCAAAAAAAAAAATTCCAAAAATCTAAAAGTTATTGTTGAACAGCTTTGGCATGGTCTATTCTATTTCTAACCTCAAAAATAAATCCTTCAAGATAAGGAGCAAGTGGCCGAGCTCCAACTCCGTACATATTTCTAGAAATCAACAATCAAGGTAAGGTTGGAGCAGTCAGTCATGAGTGTTTTTGTTTATGCCAAGTGTCCATGATGAAAGCAGTAGGTAGAGACGGAGCTATCATTGGATTAGGGGTAAATGGCGCTCTAATGTTTTTGTTTTTTGTTTTTTTGTTTGTTTTTTTTTTTTACAAACTTTTTTATAATATTTTTTCAAACTGTTTTTATAGAAAAATTTTATTGGTTCGCATAATGAGTTTAACACTCACATCATTTTTTTTTTTTACTTACAAGTAACCAATTATCATATTAGTAATTTATAAAAAGAAACTTGTAATTTTAACATTTTTCTCATTTTAGTGACCATAAAAAAATTTATAAATTTAAAATATAAAATAAAATATACAAGCCAAAAAAGAAAAAGAAAAAAAAGATCAACAATAAAAATTACCAATAGTAAAACTAAAAATATTAAGCTCAATTAACAAATTTTATCCAAAATAAAAAACCCTACCCTATAAAAAATCTAAACAAAAATAATTTTGTTCTTACCCATAATAAAAAATAAAAAAATAAAAATATCAACAACTAAGTAGTAACAAAGTCAAAAGTTAAAACCATTGCACATAACCAATAATAAAATTTATAAAAAAAATTTATAAATTTAAAATATAAAATAAAATATACAAGCCAAAAAAGAAAAAGAAAAAAAAGATCAACAATAAAAATTACCAATAGTAAAACTAAAAATATTAAGCTCAATTAACAAATTTTATCCAAAATAAAAAACCCTACCCTATAAAAAATCTAAACAAAAATAATTTTGTTCTTACCCATAATAAAAAATAAAAAAATAAAAATATCAACAACTAAGTAGTAACAAAGTCAAAAGTTAAAACCATTGCACATAACCAATAATAAAACCACCCTTTAACTCAAAGTTCTAGTTCGGCACTTGCCATAGGTAAAAAAGGTTAAGGCTCTGTTTGGATATCGCTTATTACTAAAAATTAAAAATTAAAAATACTGTAACAAAATAATTTTTAAATGTATGAATAGTGTCGTGGGACCCAATTTTAAAGAAAAATTTGCTGAAATCCGTACTTACGGGTCTCGTAAACAATGCATGAGACCTATAGAAAAAATGCAAACGCGCATTTTTAGTGGAATCCAAACCCAACCTATGATGTTTATTATTTATAGGCGAAAATACCATTTTGGTCCCTATATTTTAAGGTCACAGTCAATTTGGTCTCTATATTTTGATAACAGTCAATTTGGTCCTCAGCATTTTAAATTTACAATCAATTTGGTCTTTACAGTTAAATCATTAATGGAAAATGTTTATGTGACAAATGGTTTGTATAGTTGGCATATTTAATATTAAAAAATTGAATCATACGATGATTTGTCTAAGTTTAAGTGGCCATGTCAGTGCTTAGGTGGCAAAAAAAAAGCCACATCAACTTTAAAAAATATTTTTCTTTTCTATTCCTATTTTTTCCGTTTTGTATTTTTTTCTTCTAATTTTCTCACAATTTTCTTAAATTGACATAATTTATTTATTTATTTATTGCTATTGGTTTTTTTTTTTTCCTTTATTGCAATTTCTTGGTAACCAAACAATAATTTAGTCCAATAATTTCATTCTCAAAAAAAAAAAAAAAAAAAAATAGTCCAACAATCTTATATCAACCTTAAATTAGTCCAACAAAATATTCTGACCCCAAAATCATCTCCTAAAAGAAAACCTAGATGCAGAGGATCCACCAAATCCAGATTCAAACTAATTCCAGAATTTTCAAATAAAAGCCCCAAATTCAAAATTTCAAACTAATCCCACAATCCTTGCCTACAAACCCAAAACCACCACAACCTTAACCGTCCAACACCATCCTAAACTTAGATCCACCATAGAGCTCAATTTGTGGCCACAAACCCCAAAGAAAATCAAATCCAATCGATCCTGACCACCTGACTCGGATCTCCTCGTCTCAAGCTCGACCAGCATGGACCTAGCCTCAGATCGTCATCGCCTTGTGCAGCTACAGGGTCCTGCGAGCTCCTCATTACACGCATACGTTGGTCAAAGTGACATAATTTGAGTTGGAGGATTGGCTATAGCATTGGAGTGACAACGATTATTGTTGGCTTTGGCTCCTTTGGGCATGAATCAAAGATCACAAAAATTATCACACACTACTAGAGATGAAATATTACTATATTAGAGAGATTCAGTTTTATTTTTGTGAAATTATAGGTTTATAAAAGACAAAAAGAATATATATATATATATATATATATATATATATAAAAGCTTATGTGGCTTTTTTTTTTTTTTTTGCCACCTAAGTGCTGACATGGCCACTTAAACTTAGACACATCATCATCTGATCCAATTTTTTAATATTAAATATGCCAACTGTACAAACCATTTGCCGTGTCAATATTTTCCATTAGTGAGTTAACGGTAAGGACCAAATTGACTGATACCATGCATAGGGACCAAATTAATTGTGACCCTAAAATGTAGGGACCAAAATGGTATTTTCGCCTTATTTATAAGTACAGCATGCGAACGAGGGTGGGGTACTCTTCTGAGTTGGGATCCAAATCCCATTTCCTATGTACATAGTACGAGTAATGTATATTTTTGTGTTTGTAATTATTTCACATCGAAAGAGATAGATGAATCGACAAATTTTTAATCATTTGTACACCAAGATAGATAGATTTTATCTGCCATTTATTCTCAAAAAAAAAAAAAAAAAAAAAAAAAAAAAGATAGATAGATTTTAACTGTAGAATTTATTGATTTTGATTTCGAAAACACTTTTTGATTAATTAGCTCTACCAATTATCACTACAAATTAATAGGAAGTAGAAGATTTATCATAAAATAAATTAAAGAGAAGGTAGAAATATCCTAATGATTGAATTACAAATTATATCTTTTATTTTTGACAATTTTTTAATTCCATACGTGCTTTTCTGAGACTTAATCTATTTTTAATTTAGTCCTTTTTAGTTCTATTGAATGTCATCATTAGTTTTACTATTTTCATTATCCGAAAGCTTCCTAAGCCTTTTCTTTCTTCCTGAGACCGCGCTTCGATGCACTTGCTCTAGGTTCGCTCGTGCTTCTTTCGAATGACATCGCTCGTACAAGTCAAGCTTTGCACCCCGATCGCCTTCCTTTTTTAATGTTTGGTTTTTCCCTACTTCAAGAGTAACAAAGGCTCGTTTAACGAGCTGGAGCCAGTTGTTTTACTACAATTATTCCATCAAAATTTTTTTATAAAAAAAAAAAAAAAAAAAAAAAAAAACGAAATTTGTGTAAAGTTAAGGGTAAAAACAATATTTTAACATAATACTTCGTATTTATATATTATTCCTAAAAACAAGTAAGAGAAAAAAGTTTAACAATCAAATAACACGTCCCAAATTAGGCTTAAATATAGGGATGAATCCCTTAGAGGTGACTTTAAAATACCAGGTAAATATTTCGAACACAATACAATCTCGTAAGGTCTTAAGAACCATTAAATTAACCCCTCGTGGTTATAAGTAAATATTATGCTATTCACTTGCAAATGTGCCATTCTTAAATTACAAATAAATTTAGTAAAAAATAACACAAAATCAATTTTATATAGATATATATATATATATATAGAGAGAGAGAGAGAGAGAGAGAGAGAGAGAGAGAGAGAGAGAGAATCACTTTAGGAACAATTATGCTTTTATATTAAAAAAAAAAAAACAATAATTATTCATTAAAAGACATACAAAAAGCATCTATAGCTTGATTATGGTTGACATGTATAATAAAGAATGGGAGGTTTGTGATTTAAAACTCTTCGCATAAAACTCAACTATATTTCAAGGGTTTTAATTGATATTATTTAAAAGTCTGATATTCAATTTTAAATTAGGGTTCTTCTCAAAATAAAAATTAAAAATAGGAAAATTATAAGATTTAATTTGTAACAAACTTAAATTTTAGAATATAATTTAAAACTTCTAAAACTATAGGGTTCAAGTTAAACAACCCATTTTCAACAACAACAAAAAAGTTAAACCACCCAAAAAAATGTAAGGTTATAATTTATCTCCAATAAAATAACATAAAAGATACAATGTGAAAAAAATTACTTAAAATAAATAAAAAAGAAACAGTCCAAATTTGTCTAGTCAATAACAACCACGTGAACTAGCTGAAGTTATTTCACCTACCAATCATAAATAAATAAATAAATAAAAACCAACTCAACTACTAAAGTCATACTTTATATTTTGTAAACTACTATCTTAATAAACCTAAACAAAAAAAACAAAAAAATGCAAACGTTGTTAAATCATAAATTTGATAACAACTTCGTATTTATTACTGGCCTATCCATTTTAAGAGAAATTGGTAATTATAAGTACATCTTTTACGATAACTGCCCAACTTCAACTACATATTTCTTATTCTAGAGTCTATCAAAAAAAGAAAATTTTCTAATTCTAGAAATCAAGAATCAAGGTAAGGTTATAGCAATCTGTCGTGAGTGTTTTTGACAGATTTTTAATTCCATACTTATACTTTAAGTGTTTTCCAAAGACTTAATCTACTTTTAATTTAGTTCTTTTTACTTTTTTGGTTCTGCCGAATTTAATCATTAGTTTTACTATTTTCACTTTTCAAATTAAAAAAAAAAAATGAAATTTGTGTGAAGTTAAGGGGTAAAAAGTAAAAACAATATGTTATCTTAATATTTATATATTATTCCTAAAAATAATTGAGGAAAAAAAAGTTTAACAATCAAGTAATTATGTGTTTGGATACCGCTTACTTTGCTGAAACTGAAAAATTATTACTGAAAGTACTGTAGATAAAGGTAAAAGTTAGTTGAAATAGTACAATGAGACCCAAGAATAATGCCAAAAAATGTAGTGAGGCTCATGAATAATAGCAAAAATAAGTTAAATAATAGCAAAAATAAGTTGAATAATGAAATAATTTTCACTTATAATCTCAATCTAAACGCACGCTAACACATCCCAAATTAAGCTTAAATAAGAAAATTTAAAAAAAAAATCCAAAGTATAGAAAATTAATATAAAGAAGAAAAAAAATGTGTTGGTTGCTATATTCTTACCCTTTCACCACTTGATCATACCAACTAAACAAAGCTCAAAACATCTGATCCATAAAACCCAGATCCAAAAATTGCCAAATCAATCACCACCAACACTATCATAAACATACAAACCAAAGATAAGAAAAGCATTTAAAAAAAAAAAAAAAAAAAAAAAGAAATGAAGAAGAGGAACCAGTGTCTAGTTTAAAAAAAAAAAAAAAAAATTACCCAAAATGGAAAAGAGAGGGACGATTGGAATTGGTGACAAAGTTAAGCAATTTTTGTGTATTTTCAAAATACTTATAGCACTAATTAAAAATAATAAAGTATAAGTATATATTGTGTTTTCTTATGTGTAGTATTCCCATCTTATACACATTAGGTAAAATAGGAAATACTTTCATAAATAAATAAATATATATATATATATATATATATATACATAGAAAGAGAGAGAGAGAATCCCTTTAGTAACTATTATGCTTTTATATTCAAACAAATATAATAATTATTCATTAAAAGAAATACAGAAATCACCTATAGCTTGATGGTTGACGTTTATGATAATGAATGAGAAATTTGTGATATAAAACTCTCCGCATAAAACTCAAAATATCAATGGTTTAGAGAAATTATAATATTTAATTTAATTTGTAACAATTTTAAAATTTAGAATTTAATTTAAAAAACTTCTAAAACTATAGGTTTCAAGTTAAACCACCTAAAAAAAAAATGTAAGGTTATAATTTGTCTCCAATAAAATAACAAATATAAAAGAAACAACGTGAGAAAATAACTTCTTATTTTTTTTAATATTTTTCTGTGAACAGAGAAAAATCACTTACAATAAAAAAAGAAATAGTCCAAATTTGACTAGTCAAAAACAACCACGTGAGCTGGAAGTTATGTCACCCACCAATTATAAATAAATAATAAGTCTTTTGCAAACTACTACTATCTTAATAATTTAGTGAAGTCTAGCAAACCTCAAAAAATAAAAATATAATGCATGCAAAACTAGTTAAATCATAAATGTGAAAACAACTTTGTTTTTATCAATGGCCTATCTATTTTAAAAGAGAAATTGGTGATGAGTCATCACTGATGATTCACACATCCATTTGGATCTATCTAAGCGGAAACTCCAAGAAGGGAAAAGGTTGAAAAACATCTCATTTTCACCGTTTGGTTGTACCAAAGCGAATAAAAATGGATAAGGTGGAATGATATTCCATGGAGTCCATTGTTTTGGTATCAGATCAATATGGACGGAAATGAGAGGAAAAAAAATAGGAGATTATAAATTTTATGGGCCTGTCATTTTATACTATAAAATGACTAATATATTTTTAATATTTTAAAAAATTACAAGTGTTATATATGAATTTTTTCTCTACGCATTTTTCTTTTCTTTTTTTTTGCAAACTAAACAAAAGAAAGATAAAATACTCATATTTTCTTCTTCTTTTTTTCTTACCCATATCCAAACACATAAAGAGAAATATTCTTCCCCTTCTCTTCCTCTTTTCCTTTCTCTTCCCATCCCCCAAGTACAACCAGACACAGAGTAATCGGTGATGACTCACGCCACACCCATTTGGAGCTATATACGGGGGAACTCCAAGATAAAGTTCACGTGCAACACGCAGCACTACTACTGCGAATGAAATAAATAGGTGGGCGGATTT
>JAPQVW010000047.1:0-99060 GCA_028535905.1 Quercus berberidifolia
TGGCTAAAAATAATGCCGGAAAAGGTTTTTTTAATTTCTTGAATTTTTTAGCTTTTTTTTTTCGGAATTTCCTTGCACGGGTCGAGTATGAACGGAATTCGAGTCTAAAATTTTTTTCTGTCTCTCCCCACCTATCTCATCCAATTTTGGCTAAAAATAATGCCGGAAAGAGTTTTTTTAATTTCTTGAATTTTTTAGCTATTTTTTTCGGAATTTCCTTCCACGGGTCGTGTATGAACGGAATTCAGGTCTAAAATTTTTTTCTCTCTTTCTCGGCCTATCTCATCCCATTTTGGCTAAAAATAATGCCGGAAAGGGGTCTTTTAATTTTTGATTTTTTTTATATTTTTTTCGGAATTTTCTTGCCCGGGTCGATTATGAACGGAATTCGGGTCTAAAATTTTTTTCCCTCCTTCTCCAACTATCTCATCCCATTTTGGCCAAAAATAATGCCGGAAAAGGTTTTTTTAACTTCTTCAATTTTTTAGCTTTTTTTTTCGAATTTCCTTGAACAGGTCGAGTATGAACGGAATTCAGGAATAAATTTTTTTTTCTCATTCCTGCCCTCCGCCAACCCGTTTTGGATAGAAATAATGCCGGAATTAACTTTTTTGATTTTTTGTATTTTTTTACCATTTTTTATTTGGAATTTTCCAGCACGGGTTGGGTAGGAACATAATTCGGGAGTAGAATTTTTTTCTCTCTTTCTCGGCCTATCTCATCCCGTTTTGGCCAAAAATAATGCTAGAAATAGGTTTTTTAATTTTTTGATTTTTTTAGCTATTTTTTCGAATTTCCTTCCACGGGTCGAGTATGAACGGAATTCGGGAATAAATTTTTTTTTTCTCATTCCTACCCTCCGCCAACTCGTTTTTGACTGAAATAATGCTGGAATTAACTTTTTTAATTTTTTGAATTTTTTTACTATTTTTTATTTGGAATTTTCAAGCTCGGATAGGGTAGGAACAGAATTCGGGAGTAGAATTTTTTCTCTCTTTCTCGGCCTATCTCATCTCGTTTTGGCTAAAAATAACACCAGAAATAGGTTTTTTTATTTTTTGATATTTTTCTACTTTTTTCGGAATTTTCTTGCCCGGGTCGATTATGAACGGAATTTGAGTCTAAAATTTTTTTCTGTCTCTCCCAACCTATCTCATCCACTTTTGGCTAAAAATAATGCCGGAAAGAGTTTTTTAATTTCTTGAATTTTTTAGCTATTTTTTTCGGAAGTTCCTTCCACGGGTCGTGTATGAACGGAATTCAGGTCCAAAATTTTTTTCTATCTTTCTCAGCCTATCTCATCCCATTTTGGCTAAAAATAATGCCGGAAAGGGGTTTTTTTAATTTTTGATTTTTTTTTTATATTTCTTTATGAATTTTCTTGCCCGGGTCGAGAATGAACGGAATTCGGGTCTAAATTTTTTTCTCTCCTTCTCCGCCTATCTCATCCCATTTAGGCTAAAAATAATGACGGAAAGGGATTTTTTAATTTTTTGACTTTTTTAATATTTTTTTGGAATTTTCTTGCTCGGGTCGAGAATGAACGGAATTCGGGTCTAAAATTTTTTTCCCTCCTTCTCCACCTATCTCATCCCATTTTGGCTAAAAATAATGCCGGAAAAGGTTTTTTAATTTCTTGAATTTTTTGCTTTTTTTTTTCGGAATTTCCTTGCACGGGTCGAGTATGAACGGAATTCGAGTCTAAATTTTTTTTCTGTCTCTCCCCACCTATCTCATCCAATTTGGCTAAAATAATGTTGGAAAGAGTTTTTTTAATTTCTTGAATTTTTTAGCTATTTTTTTCGGAATTTCCTTCCACGGGTCGTGTATGAACGGAATTCAGGTCTAAAATTTTTTCTCTCTTTCTCGGCCTATCTCATCCCATTTTGGCTAAAAATAATGCCGGAAAAGGGTTTTCTAATTTTTATGATTTTTTATATATTTTTCTCGGAATTTTCTTGCCCGGGTCGATTATGAACGGAATTCGGGTCTAGAATTTTTTTCTCTCCTTGTCCGCCTATCTCATCCCATTTTGGCTAAAAATAATGCCGAAAGAGTTTATTTTAACTTCTTGAATTTTTTAGCTATTTTTTTCGGAATTTCCTTCCAAGGGTCGAGTATGAACGGAATTCTCGTCTATAATTTTTTTCTTTCTTTCTTGCCCTATCTCATCCCATTTCTGCTAAAAATAATGTCGGAAAGGGGTTTTTTATTTTTTTTGAGTTTTTTAGCTATTTTTTTCGGAATTTTCTTGCCCGGGTCGATTATGAACGGAATTCGGGTCTAAAATTTTTTTCTCTCCTTCTCTGCCTATCTCATCCCATTTTGGCTAAAAAATAATGCCAGAAAAAGGTTTTTTTTTAATTTTTTGAGTTTTTGAGCGATTTTTTTCGGAATTTCCTTCCACGGGTCTAAAATTTTTTTCTCTCTTTCTCGGCCTATCTCATCCCATTTCGGCTAAAAATAATGCCGTAAAGGGGTTTTTTAATTTTTGATTTTTTTTTATATTTCTTTCGGAATTTTCTTGCCCGGGTCGAGTATGAACGGAATATGGGTCTAAAATTTTTTTTCTCTCTTTCTCCGCTTATCTCATCCCATTTTGGCTAAAAATAATGCCGGAAAGGGTTTTTTAAATTTCTTGAATTTTTTAGCTTTTTTTTTTCGGAATTTCCTTGCACGGGTCGTGTATGAACGGAATTCAGGAATAAATTTTTTTTTTCTCATTCGTGCCCTCCCCGAACCCGTTTTGGATAGAAACAATGCCGGAATTAACTTTTTGATTTTTTGAATTTTTTGACTATTTTTTATTTGGAATTTTCAAGCTCGGGTTGGGTTGGAACAGAATTCAGGAGTAGAATTTTTTTCTCTCTTTCTCGGCCTATCTCATCCCGTTTTGGCTAAAAATAATGCCAGAAATAGGTTTTTTTAATTTTTAGATTTTTTTTAATTTTTTCGGAATTTTCTTGCCCGGGTCGAGTATGAACGGAATTCTGGTCTAAAATTTTTTTCTCTCTTTCTCGGCCTATCTCACCCCATTTCGGCTAAAAATAATGCCGGAAAGGGGTTTTATAAGTTTTTTTATTTTTTTTTCTATTTTTTTCGGAATTTTCTTGCCCGGGTCGAGTATGTACGGAATTCAGGTCTAAAATTTTTTTCTCTCTTTCTCGGCCTATCTCATCCCATTTTGGCTAAAAATAATGTCGGAAAGAGTTTTTTTAATTTCTTGAATTTTTTAGCTATTTTTTTCGGAATTTCCTTCCACGGGTCGAGTATGAACGGAATTCAGGTCTAAAATTTTTTTTTTTCTTCTCATCCTAGCTCATCCCATTTTGGCCAAAAATATTGCCGGAAAGGGGTTTTTTAATTTTTTAATTTTTTTTATTATTTTTTCGGAATTTTCTTGCCCGGGTCGATTATGAACGGAATTCGGGTCTAAAATTTTTTTCTCTCCTTCTCTGCCTATCTCATCCCATTTTGGCTAAAAATAATGCCAGAAAAAGTTTTTTTAATTTTTTGAGTTTTTGAGCGATTTTTTTCGGAATTTCCTTCCACAGGTCTAAAATTTTTTTCTCTCTTTCTCGGCCTATCTCATCCCATTTCGGCTAAAAATAATGCCGTAAAGGGGTTTTTTAATTTTTTGATTTTTTTTTATATTTCTTTCGGAATTTTCTTGCCCGGGTCGAGTATGAACGGAATATGGGTCTAAAATTTTTTTCTCTCTTTCTCCGCTTATCTCATCCCATTTTGGCTAAAAATAATGCCGGAAAGGGTTTTTTAAATTTCTTGAATTTTTTAGCTTTTTTTTTTTTGGGAATTTCCTTGCACGGGTCGTGTATGAACGGAATTCAGGAATAAATTTTTTTTTCTCATTCGTGCCCTCCCCGAACCCGTTTTGGATAGAAACAATGCCAGAATTAACTTTTTTGATTTTTTGAATTTTTTGACTATTTTTTATTGGAATTTTCAAGCTCGGGTTGGGTTGGAACAGAATTCGGGAGTAGAATTTTTTTCTCTCTTTCTCGGCCTATCTCATCCCGTTTTGGCTAAAAATAATGCCAGAAATAGGTTTTTTTAATTTTTAGATTTTTTTTAATTTTTTTCGGAATTTTCTTGCCCGGGTCGAGTATGAACGGAATTCTGGTCTAAAATTTTTTTCTCTCTTTCTCGGCCTATCTCACCCCATTTCGGCTAAAATAATGCCGGAAAGGGGTTTTATAAGTTTTTTTATTTTTTTTCTATTTTTTTCAGAATTTTCTTGCCCGGGTCGAGTATGTACGGAATTCAGGTCTAAAATTTTTTTCTCTCTTTCTCGGCCTATCTCATCCCATTTTGGCTAAAATAATGTCGGAAAGAGTTTTTTTAATTTCTTGAATTTTTAGCTATTTTTTTCGGAATTTCCTTCCACGGGTCGAGTATGAACGGATTCAGGTCTAAAATTTTTTTTTTTCTTTCTCATCCTAGCTCATCCCATTTTGGCCAAAAATATTGCCGGAAAGGGGTTTTTTAATTTTTTAATTTTTTTTATTATTTTTTCGGAATTTTCTTGCCCGGGTCGATTATGAACGGAATTCGGGTCTAAAATTTTTTTCTCTCCTTCTCTGCCTATCTCATCCCATTTTGGCTAAAAATAATGCCAGAAAAAGGTTTTTTTAATTTTTTGAGTTTTTGAGCGATTTTTTTCGAATTTCCTTCCACGGGTCTAAAATTGTTTTCTCTCTTTCTCGGCCTATCTCATCCCATTTCGGCTAAAAATAATGCCGTAAAGGGGTTTTTTAATTTTTTGATTTTTTTTTATATTTCTTTCGGAATTTTCTTGCCCGGGTCGAGTATGAACGGAATATGGGTCTAAAATTTTTTTCTCTCTTTCTCCGCTTATCTCATCCCATTTTGGCTAAAAATAATGCCGGAAAGGGTTTTTTAAATTTCATGAATTTTTTAGCTTTTTTTTTTTTTGGGAATTTCCTTGCACGGGTCGTGTATGAACGGAATTCAGGAATAAATTTTTTTTTCTCATTCGTGCCCTCCCCGAACCCGTTTTGGATAGAAACAATGCCAGAATTAACTTTTTTGATTTTTTGAATTTTTTGACTATTTTTTATTTGGAATTTTCAAGCTCGGGTTGGGTTGGAACAGAATTCGGGAGTAGAATTTTTTTCTCTCTTTCTCGGCCTATCTCATCCCGTTTTGGCTAAAAATAATGCCAGAAATAGGTTTTTTTAATTTTTAGATTTTTTTTAATTTTTTTCGGAATTTTCTTGCCCGGGTCGAGTATGAACGGAATTCTGGTCTAAAATTTTTTTCTCTCTTTCTCGGCCTATCTCACCCCCATTTCGGCTAAAAATAATGCCGGAAAGGGGTTTTATAAGTTTTTTTTATTTTTTTTTTCTATTTTTTTCGGAATTTTCTTGCCCGGGTTGAATATGTACGGAATTCGGGTCTAAAATTTTTTTCTCTCTTTCTCGGCCTATCTCATCCCATTTTGGCTAAAAATAATGTCGGAAAGAGTTTTTTTAATTTCTTGAATTTTTTAGCTATTTTTTTCGGAATTTCCTTCCACGGGTCGACTATGAACGAAATTCAGGTCTAAAATTTTTTTCTCTCTTTCTCGGCCTATCTCATCCCATTTTGGCTAAAAATAATGCCGGGAAGGGGTTTTATAATTTTTTGATTTTTTTTTTTATATTTCTTTATGAATTTTCTTGCCCGGGTCGAGAATGAACGGAATTCGGGTCTAAATTTTTTTTCTCTCCTTCTCCACCTATCTCATCCCATTTTGGCTAAAAATAATGCCGGAAAGGGGTTTTTTAATTTTTTGATTTTTTAATATTTTTTTCGGAATTTTCTTGCTCGGGTCGAGAATGAACGGAATTCGGGTCTAAAATTTTTTTCCCTCCTTCTCGACCTATCTCATCCCATTTTGGCTAAAAATAATGCCGGAAAGAGTTTATTTTAACTTCTTGAATATTTTAGCTATTATTTTCGGAATTTCCTTCTAAGGGTCGAGTATGAACGGAATTCTGGTCTAAATTTTCTTTCTTTCTTTCTCGCCCTATCTCATCCCATTTCGGCTAAAAATAATGCCGGAAAGGGGTTTTTTAATTTTTTGAGTTTTTTAGCTATTTTTTTCGGAATTTCCATCCACGGGTCGATTATGAACGAAATTCTGGTCCAAAATTATTTTCTCTCTTTCTCCGCCTATCTCATCCCATTTTGGCAAAAAATAATGCCGGAAAGGGGTTTTTTAATTTTTTGATTTTTTTTTATATTTTTTTTGGAATTTTCTTGCCCGGGTCGATTATGAACGGAATTCGGGTCTAAAATTTTTTTCTCTCCTTCTCAGCCTATCTCATCCCATTTTGGCAAAAAATAATGCCGGAAAGAGTTTTTTTTAACTTCTTGAATTTTTTAGCTATTTTTTTCGGAATTTCCTTCCAAGGGTCGAGTATGAACGGAATTCTGTTCTAAAATTTTTTTCTTTCTTTCTCGCCCTATCTCATCCCATTTCAGCTAAAAATAATGCTGGAAAGGGGTTTTTTAATTTTTTTTGAGTTTTTTAGCTATTTTTTTCGGAATTTTCTTGCCCGGGTCGATTATGAACGGAATTCGGGTCTAAAATTTTTTTTTCTCTTTCTCGGCCTATCTCGTCCCATTTCGGCTAAAAATAATGCCAGAAAGGGGTTTTTTAATTTTTTGATTTTTTAATATTTTTTTCAGAATTTTCTTGCTCGGGTCGAGAATGAACGAAATTCGGGTCTAAAATTATTTTCCCTCCTTCTCCACCTATCTCATCCCATTTTGGCTAAAAATAATGCCGGAAAAGGTTTTTTTAATTTCTTGAATTTTTTAGCTTTTTTTTTTTCGGAATTTCCTTGCACGGGTCGAGTATGAACGGAATTCGAGTCTAAAATTTTTTTCTGTCTCTCCCCACCTATCTCATCCAATTTTGGCTAAAAATAATGCCGGAAAGAGTTTTTTTAATTTCTTGAATTTTTTAGCTATTTTTTTCGGAATTTCCTTCCACGGGTCGTGTATGAACGGAATTCAGGTCTAAAATTTTTTTCTCTCTTTCTCGGCCTATCTCATCCCATTTTGGCTAAAAATAATGCCGGAAAGGGGTCTTTTAATTTTTTGATTTTTTTTATATTTTTTTCGGAATTTTCTTGCCCGGGTCGATTATGAACGGAATTCGGGTCTAAAATTTTTTTCCCTCCTTCTCCAACTATCTCATCCCATTTTGGCCAAAAATAATGCCGGAAAAGGTTTTTTTAACTTCTTCAATTTTTTAGCTTTTTTTTTCGGAATTTCCTTGAACAGGTCGAGTATGAACGGAATTCAGGAATAAATTTTTTTTTTCTCATTCCTGCCCTCCGCCAACCCGTTTTGGATAGAAATAATGCCGGAATTAACTTTTTTGATTTTTTGTATTTTTTTACCATTTTTTATTTGGAATTTTCCAGCACGGGTTGGGTAGGAACATAATTCGGGAGTAGAATTTTTTTCTCTCTTTCTCGGCCTATCTCATCCCGTTTTGGCCAAAAATAATGCTAGAAATAGGTTTTTTAATTTTTTGATTTTTTTAGCTATTTTTTTCGAATTTCCTTCCACGGGTCGAGTATGAACGGAATTCGGGAATAAATTTTTTTTTCTCATTCCTACCCTCCGCCAACTCGTTTTTGACTGAAATAATGCTGGAATTAACTTTTTTAATTTTTTGAATTTTTTTACTATTTTTTATTTGGAATTTTCAAGCTCGGATAGGGTAGGAACAGAATTCGGGAGTAGAATTTTTTCTCTCTTTCTCGGCCTATCTCATCTCGTTTTGGCTAAAAATAACACCAGAAATAGGTTTTTTTATTTTTTGATATTTTTCTACTTTTTTCGGAATTTTCTTGCCCGGGTCGATTATGAACGGAATTTGAGTCTAAAATTTTTTTCTGTCTCTCCCAACCTATCTCATCCACTTTTGGCTAAAAATAATGCCGGAAAGAGTTTTTTTAATTTCTTGAATTTTTTAGCTATTTTTTTCGGAAGTTCCTTCCACGGGTCGTGTATGAACGGAATTCAGGTCCAAAATTTTTTTCTATCTTTCTCAGCCTATCTCATCCCATTTTGGCTAAAAATAATGCCGGAAAGGGGTTTTTTAATTTTTTGATTTTTTTTTTATATTTCTTTATGAATTTTCTTGCCCGGGTCGAGAATGAACGGAATTCGGGTCTAAATTTTTTTTCTCTCCTTCTCCGCCTATCTCATCCCATTTAGGCTAAAAATAATGACGGAAAGGGATTTTTTAATTTTTTGACTTTTTTAATATTTTTTTTGGAATTTTCTTGCTCGGGTCGAGAATGAACGGAATTCGGGTCTAAAATTTTTTTCCCTCCTTCTCCACCTATCTCATCCCATTTTGGCTAAAAATAATGCCGGAAAAGGTTTTTTTAATTTCTTGAATTTTTTTGCTTTTTTTTTTCGGAATTTCCTTGCACGGGTCGAGTATGAACGGAATTCGAGTCTAAATTTTTTTTCTGTCTCTCCCCACCTATCTCATCCAATTTTGGCTAAAATAATGTTGGAAAGAGTTTTTTTAATTTCTTGAATTTTTTAGCTATTTTTTTCGGAATTTCCTTCCACGGGTCGTGTATGAACGGAATTCAGGTCTAAAATTTTTTCTCTCTTTCTCGGCCTATCTCATCCCATTTTGGCTAAAAATAATGCCGGAAAAGGGTTTTCTAATTTTTATGATTTTTTATATATTTTTCTCGGAATTTTCTTGCCCGGGTCGATTATGAACGGAATTCGGGTCTAGAATTTTTTTCTCTCCTTGTCCGCCTATCTCATCCCATTTTGGCTAAAAATAATGCCGGAAAGAGTTTATTTTAACTTCTTGAATTTTTTAGCTATTTTTTTCGGAATTTCCTTCCAAGGGTCGAGTATGAACGGAATTCTCGTCTATAATTTTTTTCTTTCTTTCTTGCCCTATCTCATCCCATTTCTGCTAAAAATAATGTCGGAAAGGGGTTTTTTATTTTTTTTGAGTTTTTTAGCTATTTTTTTCGGAATTTTCTTGCCCGGGTCGATTATGAACGGAATTCGGGTCTAAAATTTTTTTCTCTCCTTCTCTGCCTATCTCATCCCATTTTGGCTAAAAATAATGCCAGAAAAAGGTTTTTTTTTAATTTTTTGAGTTTTTGAGCGATTTTTTTCGGAATTTCCTTCCACGGGTCTAAAATTTTTTTCTCTCTTTCTCGGCCTATCTCATCCCATTTCGGCTAAAAATAATGCCGTAAAGGGGTTTTTTAATTTTTTGATTTTTTTTTATATTTCTTTCGGAATTTTCTTGCCCGGGTCGAGTATGAACGGAATATGGGTCTAAAATTTTTTTCTCTCTTTCTCCGCTTATCTCATCCCATTTTGGCTAAAAATAATGCCGGAAAGGGTTTTTTAAATTTCTTGAATTTTTTAGCTTTTTTTTTTTCGGAATTTCCTTGCACGGGTCGTGTATGAACGGAATTCAGGAATAAATTTTTTTTTTCTCATTCGTGCCCTCCCCGAACCCGTTTTGGATAGAAACAATGCCGGAATTAACTTTTTTGATTTTTTGAATTTTTTGACTATTTTTTATTTGGAATTTTCAAGCTCGGGTTGGGTTGGAACAGAATTCAGGAGTAGAATTTTTTTCTCTCTTTCTCGGCCTATCTCATCCCGTTTTGGCTAAAAATAATGCCAGAAATAGGTTTTTTTAATTTTTAGATTTTTTTTAATTTTTTTCAGAATTTTCTTGCCCGGGTCGAGTATGAACGGAATTCTGGTCTAAAATTTTTTTCTCTCTTTCTCGGCCTATCTCACCCCATTTCGGCTAAAAATAATGCCGGAAAGGGGTTTTATAAGTTTTTTTATTTTTTTTTCTATTTTTTTCGGAATTTTCTTGCCCGGGTCGAGTATGTACGGAATTCAGGTCTAAAATTTTTTTCTCTCTTTCTCGGCCTATCTCATCCCATTTTGGCTAAAAATAATGTCGGAAAGAGTTTTTTTAATTTCTTGAATTTTTTAGCTATTTTTTTCGGAATTTCCTTCCACGGGTCGAGTATGAACGGAATTCAGGTCTAAAATTTTTTTTTTTCTTTCTCATCCTAGCTCATCCCATTTTGGCCAAAAATATTGCCGGAAAGGGGTTTTTTAATTTTTTAATTTTTTTTATTATTTTTTCGGAATTTTCTTGCCCGGGTCGATTATGAACGGAATTCGGGTCTAAAATTTTTTTCTCTCCTTCTCTGCCTATCTCATCCCATTTTGGCTAAAAATAATGCCAGAAAAAGGTTTTTTTAATTTTTTGAGTTTTTGAGCGATTTTTTTCGGAATTTCCTTCCACAGGTCTAAAATTTTTTTCTCTCTTTCTCGGCCTATCTCATCCCATTTCGGCTAAAAATAATGCCGTAAAGGGGTTTTTTAATTTTTTGATTTTTTTTTATATTTCTTTCGGAATTTTCTTGCCCGGGTCGAGTATGAACGGAATATGGGTCTAAAATTTTTTTCTCTCTTTCTCCGCTTATCTCATCCCATTTTGGCTAAAAATAATGCCGGAAAGGGTTTTTTAAATTTCTTGAATTTTTTAGCTTTTTTTTTTTTGGGAATTTCCATGCACGGGTCGTGTATGAACGGAATTCAGGAATAAATTTTTTTTTCTCATTCGTGCCCTCCCCGAACCCGTTTTGGATAGAAACAATGCCAGAATTAACTTTTTTGATTTTTTGAATTTTTTGACTATTTTTTATTTGGAATTTTCAAGCTCGGGTTGGGTTGGAACAGAATTCGGGAGTAGAATTTTTTTCTCTCTTTCTCGGCCTATCTCATCCCGTTTTGGCTAAAAATAATGCCAGAAATAGGTTTTTTTAATTTTTAGATTTTTTTTAATTTTTTTCGGAATTTTCTTGCCCGGGTCGAGTATGAACGGAATTCTGGTCTAAAATTTTTTTCTCTCTTTCTCGGCCTATCTCACCCCATTTCGGCTAAAAATAATGCCGGAAAGGGGTTTTATAAGTTTTTTTATTTTTTTTTCTATTTTTTTCGGAATTTTCTTGCCCGGGTCGAGTATGTACGGAATTCAGGTCTAAAATTTTTTTCTCTCTTTCTCGGCCTATCTCATCCCATTTTGGCTAAAAATAATGTCGGAAAGAGTTTTTTTAATTTCTTGAATTTTTTAGCTATTTTTTTCGGAATTTCCTTCCACGGGTCGAGTATGAACGGAATTCAGGTCTAAAATTTTTTTTTTTCTTTCTCATCCTAGCTCATCCCATTTTGGCCAAAAATATTGCCGGAAAGGGGTTTTTTAATTTTTTAATTTTTTTTATTATTTTTTCGGAATTTTCTTGCCCGGGTCGATTATGAACGGAATTCGGGTCTAAAATTTTTTTCTCTCCTTCTCTGCCTATCTCATCCCATTTTGGCTAAAAATAATGCCAGAAAAAGGTTTTTTTAATTTTTTGAGTTTTTGAGCGATTTTTTTCGGAATTTCCTTCCACGGGTCTAAAATTGTTTTCTCTCTTTCTCGGCCTATCTCATCCCATTTCGGCTAAAAATAATGCCGTAAAGGGGTTTTTTAATTTTTTGATTTTTTTTTATATTTCTTTCGGAATTTTCTTGCCCGGGTCGAGTATGAACGGAATATGGGTCTAAAATTTTTTTCTCTCTTTCTCCGCTTATCTCATCCCATTTTGGCTAAAAATAATGCCGGAAAGGGTTTTTTAAATTTCATGAATTTTTTAGCTTTTTTTTTTTTGGGAATTTCCTTGCACGGGTCGTGTATGAACGGAATTCAGGAATAAATTTTTTTTTCTCATTCGTGCCCTCCCCGAACCCGTTTTGGATAGAAACAATGCCAGAATTAACTTTTTTGATTTTTTGAATTTTTTGACTATTTTTTATTTGGAATTTTCAAGCTCGGGTTGGGTTGGAACAGAATTCGGGAGTAGAATTTTTTTCTCTCTTTCTCGGCCTATCTCATCCCGTTTTGGCTAAAAATAATGCCAGAAATAGGTTTTTTTAATTTTTAGATTTTTTTTAATTTTTTTCGGAATTTTCTTGCCCGGGTCGAGTATGAACGGAATTCTGGTCTAAAATTTTTTTCTCTCTTTCTCGGCCTATCTCACCCCCATTTCGGCTAAAAATAATGCCGGAAAGGGGTTTTATAAGTTTTTTTTATTTTTTTTTTCTATTTTTTTCGGAATTTTCTTGCCCGGGTTGAATATGTACGGAATTCGGGTCTAAAATTTTTTTCTCTCTTTCTCGGCCTATCTCATCCCATTTTGGCTAAAAATAATGTCGGAAAGAGTTTTTTTAATTTCTTGAATTTTTTAGCTATTTTTTTCGGAATTTCCTTCCACGGGTCGACTATGAACGAAATTCAGGTCTAAAATTTTTTTCTCTCTTTCTCGGCCTATCTCATCCCATTTTGGCTAAAAATAATTCCGGGAAGGGGTTTTATAATTTTTTGATTTTTTTTTTTATATTTCTTTATGAATTTTCTTGCCCGGGTCGAGAATGAACGGAATTCGGGTCTAAATTTTTTTTCTCTCCTTCTCCACCTATCTCATCCCATTTTGGCTAAAAATAATGCCGGAAAGGGGTTTTTTAATTTTTTGATTTTTTAATATTTTTTTCGGAATTTTCTTGCTCGGGTCGAGAATGAACGGAATTCGGGTCTAAAATTTTTTTCCCTCCTTCTCGACCTATCTCATCCCATTTTGGCTAAAAATAATGCCGGAAAGAGTTTATTTTAACTTCTTGAATATTTTAGCTATTATTTTCGGAATTTCCTTCTAAGGGTCGAGTATGAACGGAATTCTGGTCTAAATTTTCTTTCTTTCTTTCTCGCCCTATCTCATCCCATTTCGGCTAAAAATAATGCCGGAAAGGGGTTTTTTAATTTTTTGAGTTTTTTAGCTATTTTTTTCGGAATTTCCATCCACGGGTCGATTATGAACGAAATTCTGGTCCAAAATTATTTTCTCTCTTTCTCTGCCTATCTCATCCCATTTTGGCAAAAAATAATGCCGGAAAGGGGTTTTTTAATTTTTTGATTTTTTTTTATATTTTTTTTGGAATTTTCTTGCCCGGGTCGATTATGAACGGAATTCGGGTCTAAAATTTTTTTCTCTCCTTCTCAGCCTATCTCATCCCATTTTGGCAAAAAATAATGCCGGAATGAGTTTTTTTTAACTTCTTGAATTTTTTAGCTATTTTTTTCGGAATTTCCTTCCAAGGGTCGAGTATGAACGGAATTCTGTTCTAAAATTTTTTTCTTTCTTTCTCGCCCTATCTCATCCCATTTCAGCTAAAAATAATGCTGGAAAGGGGTTTTTTAATTTTTTTTGAGTTTTTTAGCTATTTTTTTCGGAATTTTCTTGCCCGGGTCGATTATGAACGGAATTCGGGTCTAAAATTTTTTTTTCTCTTTCTCGGCCTATCTCGTCCCATTTCGGCTAAAAATAATGCCAGAAAGGGGTTTTTTAATTTTTTGATTTTTTAATATTTTTTTCAGAATTTTCTTGCTCGGGTCGAGAATGAACGAAATTCGGGTCTAAAATTATTTTCCCTCCTTCTCCACCTATCTCATCCCATTTTGGCTAAAAATAATGCCGGAAAAGGTTTTTTTAATTTCTTGAATTTTTTAGCTTTTTTTTTTTCGGAATTTCCTTGCACGGGTCGAGTATGAACGGAATTCGAGTCTAAAATTTTTTTCTGTCTCTCCCCACCTATCTCATCCAATTTTGGCTAAAAATAATGCCGGAAAGAGTTTTTTTAATTTCTTGAATTTTTTAGCTATTTTTTTCGGAATTTCCTTCCACGGGTCGTGTATGAACGGAATTCAGGTCTAAAATTTTTTTCTCTCTTTCTCGGCCTATCTCATCCCATTTTGGCTAAAAATAATGCCGGAAAGGGGTCTTTTAATTTTTTGATTTTTTTTATATTTTTTTCGGAATTTTCTTGCCCAGGTCGATTATGAACGGAATTCGGGTCTAAAATTTTTTTCCCTCCTTCTCCAACTATCTCATCCCATTTTGGCCAAAAATAATGCCGGAAAAGGTTTTTTTAACTTCTTCAATTTTTTAGCTTTTTTTTTCGGAATTTCCTTGAACAGGTCGAGTATGAACGGAATTCAGGAATAAATTTTTTTTTTCTCATTCCTGCCCTCCGCCAACCCGTTTTGGATAGAAATAATGCCGGAATTAACTTTTTTGATTTTTTGTATTTTTTTACCATTTTTTATTTGGAATTTTCCAGCACGGGTTGGGTAGGAACATAATTCGGGAGTAGAATTTTTTTCTCTCTTTCTCGGCCTATCTCATCCCGTTTTAGCCAAAAATAATGCTAGAAATAGGTTTTTTAATTTTTTGATTTTTTTAGCTATTTTTTTCGAATTTCCTTCCACGGGTCGAGTATGAACGGAATTCGGGAATAAATTTTTTTTTTCTCATTCCTACCCTCCGCCAACTCGTTTTTGACTGAAATAATGCTGGAATTAACTTTTTTAATTTTTTGAATTTTTTTACTATTTTTTATTTGGAATTTTCAAGCTCGGATAGGGTAGGAACAGAATTCGGGAGTAGAATTTTTTCTCTCTTTCTCGGCCTATCTCATCTCGTTTTGGCTAAAAATAACACCAGAAATAGGTTTTTTTATTTTTTGATATTTTTCTACTTTTTTCGGAATTTTCTTGCCCGGGTCGATTATGAACGGAATTTGAGTCTAAAATTTTTTTCTGTCTCTCCCAACCTATCTCATCCACTTTTGGCTAAAAATAATGCCGGAAAGAGTTTTTTTAATTTCTTGAATTTTTTAGCTATTTTTTTCGGAAGTTCCTTCCACGGGTCGTGTATGAACGGAATTCAGGTCCAAAATTTTTTTCTATCTTTCTCAGCCTATCTCATCCCATTTTGGCTAAAAATAATGCCGGAAAGGGGTTTTTTAATTTTTTGATTTTTTTTTTATATTTCTTTATGAATTTTCTTGCCCGGGTCGAGAATGAACGGAATTCGGGTCTAAATTTTTTTTCTCTCCTTCTCCGCCTATCTCATCCCATTTAGGCTAAAAATAATGACGGAAAGGGATTTTTTAATTTTTTGACTTTTTTAATATTTTTTTTGGAATTTTCTTGCTCGGGTCGAGAATGAACGGAATTCGGGTCTAAAATTTTTTTCCCTCCTTCTCCACCTATCTCATCCCATTTTGGCTAAAAATAATGCCGGAAAAGGTTTTTTTAATTTCTTGAATTTTTTTGCTTTTTTTTTTCGGAATTTCCTTGCACGGGTCGAGTATGAACGGAATTCGAGTCTAAATTTTTTTTCTGTCTCTCCCCACCTATCTCATCCAATTTTGGCTAAAATAATGTTGGAAAGAGTTTTTTTAATTTCTTGAATTTTTTAGCTATTTTTTTCGGAATTTCCTTCCACGGGTCGTGTATGAACGGAATTCAGGTCTAAAATTTTTTCTCTCTTTCTCGGCCTATCTCATCCCTTTTTGGCTAAAAATAATGCCGGAAAAGGGTTTTCTAATTTTTATGATTTTTTATATATTTTTCTCGGAATTTTCTTGCCCGGGTCGATTATGAACGGAATTCGGGTCTAGAATTTTTTTCTCTCCTTGTCCGCCTATCTCATCCCATTTTGGCTAAAAATAATGCCGGAAAGAGTTTATTTTAACTTCTTGAATTTTTTAGCTATTTTTTTCGGAATTTCCTTCCAAGGGTCGAGTATGAACGGAATTCTCGTCTATAATTTTTTTCTTTCTTTCTTGCCCTATCTCATCCCATTTCTGCTAAAAATAATGTCGGAAAGGGGTTTTTTATTTTTTTTGAGTTTTTTAGCTATTTTTTTCGGAATTTTCTTGCCCGGGTCGATTATGAACGGAATTCGGGTCTAAAATTTTTTTCTCTCCTTCTCTGCCTATCTCATCCCATTTTGGCTAAAAATAATGCCAGAAAAAGGTTTTTTTTAATTTTTTGAGTTTTTGAGCGATTTTTTTCGGAATTTCCTTCCACGGGTCTAAAATTTTTTTCTCTCTTTCTCGGCCTATCTCATCCCATTTCGGCTAAAAATAATGCCGTAAAGGGGTTTTTTAATTTTTTGATTTTTTTTTATATTTCTTTCGGAATTTTCTTGCCCGGGTCGAGTATGAACGGAATATGGGTCTAAAATTTTTTTCTCTCTTTCTCCGCTTATCTCATCCCATTTTGGCTAAAAATAATGCCGGAAAGGGTTTTTTAAATTTCTTGAATTTTTTAGCTTTTTTTTTTTCGGAATTTCCTTGCACGGGTCGTGTATGAACGGAATTCAGGAATAAATTTTTTTTTTCTCATTCGTGCCCTCCCCGAACCCGTTTTGGATAGAAACAATGCCGGAATTAACTTTTTTGATTTTTTGAATTTTTTGACTATTTTTTATTTGGAATTTTCAAGCTCGGGTTGGGTTGGAACAGAATTCAGGAGTAGAATTTTTTTCTCTCTTTCTCGGCCTATCTCATCCCGTTTTGGCTAAAAATAATGCCAGAAATAGGTTTTTTTAATTTTTAGATTTTTTTTAATTTTTTTCAGAATTTTCTTGCCCGGGTCGAGTATGAACGGAATT
This sequence comes from Quercus berberidifolia, assembly GCA_028535905.1. Taxonomy (NCBI): domain Eukaryota; kingdom Viridiplantae; phylum Streptophyta; class Magnoliopsida; order Fagales; family Fagaceae; genus Quercus; species Quercus berberidifolia. The sequence goes on from JAPQVW010000047.1 coordinate 16,617, forward strand.
CTGGTCTAAAATTTTTTTCTCTCTTTCTCGGCCTATCTCACCCCATTTCGGCTAAAAATAATGCCGGAAAGGGGTTTTATAAGTTTTTTTATTTTTTTTTCTATTTTTTTCGGAATTTTCTTGCCCGGGTCGAGTATGTACGGAATTCAGGTCTAAAATTTTTTTCTCTCTTTCTCGGCCTATCTCATCCCATTTTGGCTAAAAATAATGTCGGAAAGAGTTTTTTTAATTTCTTGAATTTTTTAGCTATTTTTTTCGGAATTTCCTTCCACGGGTCGAGTATGAACGGAATTCAGGTCTAAAATTTTTTTTTTTCTTTCTCATCCTAGCTCATCCCATTTTGGCCAAAAATATTGCCGGAAAGGGGTTTTTTAATTTTTTAATTTTTTTTATTATTTTTTCGGAATTTTCTTGCCCGGGTCGATTATGAACGGAATTCGGGTCTAAAATTTTTTTCTCTCCTTCTCTGCCTATCTCATCCCATTTTGGCTAAAAATAATGCCAGAAAAAGGTTTTTTTAATTTTTTGAGTTTTTGAGCGATTTTTTTCGGAATTTCCTTCCACAGGTCTAAAATTTTTTTCTCTCTTTCTCGGCCTATCTCATCCCATTTCGGCTAAAAATAATGCCGTAAAGGGGTTTTTTAATTTTTTGATTTTTTTTTATATTTCTTTCGGAATTTTCTTGCCCGGGTCGAGTATGAACGGAATATGGGTCTAAAATTTTTTTCTCTCTTTCTCCGCTTATCTCATCCCATTTTGGCTAAAAATAATGCCGGAAAGGGTTTTTTAAATTTCTTGAATTTTTTAGCTTTTTTTTTTTTGGGAATTTCCTTGCACGGGTCGTGTATGAACGGAATTCAGGAATAAATTTTTTTTTCTCATTCGTGCCCTCCCCGAACCCGTTTTGGATAGAAACAATGCCAGAATTAACTTTTTTGATTTTTTGAATTTTTTGACTATTTTTTATTTGGAATTTTCAAGCTCGGGTTGGGTTGGAACAGAATTCGGGAGTAGAATTTTTTTCTCTCTTTCTCGGCCTATCTCATCCCGTTTTGGCTAAAAATAATGCCAGAAATAGGTTTTTTTAATTTTTAGATTTTTTTTAATTTTTTTCGGAATTTTCTTGCCCGGGTCGAGTATGAACGGAATTCTGGTCTAAAATTTTTTTCTCTCTTTCTCGGCCTATCTCACCCCATTTCGGCTAAAAATAATGCCGGAAAGGGGTTTTATAAGTTTTTTTTATTTTTTTTTCTATTTTTTTCGGAATTTTCTTGCCCGGGTCGAGTATGTACGGAATTCAGGTCTAAAATTTTTTTCTCTCTTTCTCGGCCTATCTCATCCCATTTTGGCTAAAAATAATGTCGGAAAGAGTTTTTTTAATTTCTTGAATTTTTTAGCTATTTTTTTCGGAATTTCCTTCCACGGGTCGAGTATGAACGGAATTCAGGTCTAAAATTTTTTTTTTTCTTTCTCATCCTAGCTCATCCCATTTTGGCCAAAAATATTGCCGGAAAGGGGTTTTTTAATTTTTTAATTTTTTTTATTATTTTTTCGGAATTTTCTTGCCCGGGTCGATTATGAACGGAATTCGGGTCTAAAATTTTTTTCTCTCCTTCTCTGCCTATCTCATCCCATTTTGGCTAAAAATAATGCCAGAAAAAGGTTTTTTTAATTTTTTGAGTTTTTGAGCGATTTTTTTCGGAATTTCCTTCCACGGGTCTAAAATTGTTTTCTCTCTTTCTCGGCCTATCTCATCCCATTTCGGCTAAAAATAATGCCGTAAAGGGGTTTTTTAATTTTTTGATTTTTTTTTATATTTCTTTCGGAATTTTCTTGCCCGGGTCGAGTATGAACGGAATATGGGTCTAAAATTTTTTTCTCTCTTTCTCCGCTTATCTCATCCCATTTTGGCTAAAAATAATGCCGGAAAGGGTTTTTTAAATTTCATGAATTTTTTAGCTTTTTTTTTTTTGGGAATTTCCTTGCACGGGTCGTGTATGAACGGAATTCAGGAATAAATTTTTTTTTCTCATTCGTGCCCTCCCCGAACCCGTTTTGGATAGAAACAATGCCAGAATTAACTTTTTTGATTTTTTGAATTTTTTGACTATTTTTTATTTGGAATTTTCAAGCTCGGGTTGGGTTGGAACAGAATTCGGGAGTAGAATTTTTTTCTCTCTTTCTCGGCCTATCTCATCCCGTTTTGGCTAAAAATAATGCCAGAAATAGGTTTTTTTAATTTTTAGATTTTTTTTAATTTTTTTCGGAATTTTCTTGCCCGGGTCGAGTATGAACGGAATTCTGGTCTAAAATTTTTTTCTCTCTTTCTCGGCCTATCTCACCCCCATTTCGGCTAAAAATAATGCCGGAAAGGGGTTTTATAAGTTTTTTTTATTTTTTTTTTCTATTTTTTTCGGAATTTTCTTGCCCGGGTTGAATATGTACGGAATTCGGGTCTAAAATTTTTTTCTCTCTTTCTCGGCCTATCTCATCCCATTTTGGCTAAAAATAATGTCGGAAAGAGTTTTTTTAATTTCTTGAATTTTTTAGCTATTTTTTTCGGAATTTCCTTCCACGGGTCGACTATGAACGAAATTCAGGTCTAAAATTTTTTTCTCTCTTTCTCGGCCTATCTCATCCCATTTTGGCTAAAAATAATGCCGGGAAGGGGTTTTATAATTTTTTGATTTTTTTTTTTATATTTCTTTATGAATTTTCTTGCCCGGGTCGAGAATGAACGGAATTCGGGTCTAAATTTTTTTTCTCTCCTTCTCCACCTATCTCATCCCATTTTGGCTAAAAATAATGCCGGAAAGGGGTTTTTTAATTTTTTGATTTTTTAATATTTTTTTCGGAATTTTCTTGCTCGGGTCGAGAATGAACGGAATTCGGGTCTAAAATTTTTTTCCCTCCTTCTCGACCTATCTCATCCCATTTTGGCTAAAAATAATGCCGGAAAGAGTTTATTTTAACTTCTTGAATATTTTAGCTATTATTTTCGGAATTTCCTTCTAAGGGTCGAGTATGAACGGAATTCTGGTCTAAATTTTCTTTCTTTCTTTCTCGCCCTATCTCATCCCATTTCGGCTAAAAATAATGCCGGAAAGGGGTTTTTTAATTTTTTGAGTTTTTTAGCTATTTTTTTCGGAATTTCCATCCACGGGTCGATTATGAACGAAATTCTGGTCCAAAATTATTTTCTCTCTTTCTCCGCCTATCTCATCCCATTTTGGCAAAAAATAATGCCGGAAAGGGGTTTTTTAATTTTTTGATTTTTTTTTATATTTTTTTTGGAATTTTCTTGCCCGGGTCGATTATGAACGGAATTCGGGTCTAAAATTTTTTTCTCTCCTTCTCAGCCTATCTCATCCCATTTTGGCAAAAAATAATGCCGGAATGAGTTTTTTTTAACTTCTTGAATTTTTTAGCTATTTTTTTCGGAATTTCCTTCCAAGGGTCGAGTATGAACGGAATTCTGTTCTAAAATTTTTTTCTTTCTTTCTCGCCCTATCTCATCCCATTTCAGCTAAAAATAATGCTGGAAAGGGGTTTTTTAATTTTTTTTGAGTTTTTTAGCTATTTTTTTCGGAATTTTCTTGCCCGGGTCGATTATGAACGGAATTCGGGTCTAAAATTTTTTTTTCTCTTTCTCGGCCTATCTCGTCCCATTTCGGCTAAAAATAATGCCAGAAAGGGGTTTTTTAATTTTTTGATTTTTTAATATTTTTTTCAGAATTTTCTTGCTCGGGTCGAGAATGAACGAAATTCGGGTCTAAAATTATTTTCCCTCCTTCTCCACCTATCTCATCCCATTTTGGCTAAAAATAATGCCGGAAAAGGTTTTTTTAATTTCTTGAATTTTTTAGCTTTTTTTTTTTCGGAATTTCCTTGCACGGGTCGAGTATGAACGGAATTCGAGTCTAAAATTTTTTTCTGTCTCTCCCTATCTCATCCAATTTTGGCTAAAAATAATGCCGGAAAGAGTTTTTTTAATTTCTTGAATTTTTTAGCTATTTTTTTCGGAATTTCCTTCCACGGGTCGTGTATGAACGGAATTCAGGTCTAAAATTTTTTTCTCTCTTTCTCGGCCTATCTCATCCCATTTTGGCTAAAAATAATGCCGGAAAGGGGTCTTTTAATTTTTTGATTTTTTTTATATTTTTTTCGGAATTTTCTTGCCCGGGTCGATTATGAACGGAATTCGGGTCTAAAATTTTTTTCCCTCCTTCTCCAACTATCTCATCCCATTTTGGCCAAAAATAATGCCGGAAAAGGTTTTTTTAACTTCTTCAATTTTTTAGCTTTTTTTTTCGGAATTTCCTTGAACAGGTCGAGTATGAACGGAATTCAGGAATAAATTTTTTTTTTCTCATTCCTGCCCTCCGCCAACCCGTTTTGGATAGAAATAATGCCGGAATTAACTTTTTTGATTTTTTGTATTTTTTTACCATTTTTTATTTGGAATTTTCCAGCACGGGTTGGGTAGGAACATAATTCGGGAGTAGAATTTTTTTCTCTCTTTCTCGGCCTATCTCATCCCGTTTTAGCCAAAAATAATGCTAGAAATAGGTTTTTTAATTTTTTGATTTTTTTAGCTATTTTTTTCGAATTTCCTTCCACGGGTCGAGTATGAACGGAATTCGGGAATAAATTTTTTTTTTCTCATTCCTACCCTCCGCCAACTCGTTTTTGACTGAAATAATGCTGGAATTAACTTTTTTAATTTTTTGAATTTTTTTACTATTTTTTATTTGGAATTTTCAAGCTCGGATAGGGTAGGAACAGAATTCGGGAGTAGAATTTTTTCTCTCTTTCTCGGCCTATCTCATCTCGTTTTGGCTAAAAATAACACCAGAAATAGGTTTTTTTATTTTTTGATATTTTTCTACTTTTTTCGGAATTTTCTTGCCCGGGTCGATTATGAACGGAATTTGAGTCTAAAATTTTTTTCTGTCTCTCCCAACCTATCTCATCCACTTTTGGCTAAAAATAATGCCGGAAAGAGTTTTTTTAATTTCTTGAATTTTTTAGCTATTTTTTTCGGAAGTTCCTTCCACGGGTCGTGTATGAACGGAATTCAGGTCCAAAATTTTTTTCTATCTTTCTCAGCCTATCTCATCCCATTTTGGCTAAAAATAATGCCGGAAAGGGGTTTTTTAATTTTTTGATTTTTTTTTTATATTTCTTTATGAATTTTCTTGCCCGGGTCGAGAATGAACGGAATTCGGGTCTAAATTTTTTTTCTCTCCTTCTCCGCCTATCTCATCCCATTTAGGCTAAAAATAATGACGGAAAGGGATTTTTTAATTTTTTGACTTTTTTAATATTTTTTTTGGAATTTTCTTGCTCGGGTCGAGAATGAACGGAATTCGGGTCTAAAATTTTTTTCCCTCCTTCTCCACCTATCTCATCCCATTTTGGCTAAAAATAATGCCGGAAAAGGTTTTTTTAATTTCTTGAATTTTTTTGCTTTTTTTTTTCGGAATTTCCTTGCACGGGTCGAGTATGAACGGAATTCGAGTCTAAATTTTTTTTCTGTCTCTCCCCACCTATCTCATCCAATTTTGGCTAAAATAATGTTGGAAAGAGTTTTTTTAATTTCTTGAATTTTTTAGCTATTTTTTTCGGAATTTCCTTCCACGGGTCGTGTATGAACGGAATTCAGGTCTAAAATTTTTTCTCTCTTTCTCGGCCTATCTCATCCCTTTTTGGCTAAAAATAATGCCGGAAAAGGGTTTTCTAATTTTTATGATTTTTTATATATTTTTCTCGGAATTTTCTTGCCCGGGTCGATTATGAACGGAATTCGGGTCTAGAATTTTTTTCTCTCCTTGTCCGCCTATCTCATCCCATTTTGGCTAAAAATAATGCCGGAAAGAGTTTATTTTAACTTCTTGAATTTTTTAGCTATTTTTTTCGGAATTTCCTTCCAAGGGTCGAGTATGAACGGAATTCTCGTCTATAATTTTTTTCTTTCTTTCTTGCCCTATCTCGTCCCATTTCTGCTAAAAATAATGTCGGAAAGGGGTTTTTTATTTTTTTTGAGTTTTTTAGCTATTTTTTTCGGAATTTTCTTGCCCGGGTCGATTATGAACGGAATTCGGGTCTAAAATTTTTTTCTCTCCTTCTCTGCCTATCTCATCCCATTTTGGCTAAAAATAATGCCAGAAAAAGGTTTTTTTTAATTTTTTGAGTTTTTGAGCGATTTTTTTCGGAATTTCCTTCCACGGGTCTAAAATTTTTTTCTCTCTTTCTCGGCCTATCTCATCCCATTTCGGCTAAAAATAATGCCGTAAAGGGGTTTTTTAATTTTTTGATTTTTTTTTATATTTCTTTCGGAATTTTCTTGCCCGGGTCGAGTATGAACGGAATATGGGTCTAAAATTTTTTTCTCTCTTTCTCCGCTTATCTCATCCCATTTTGGCTAAAAATAATGCCGGAAAGGGTTTTTTAAATTTCTTGAATTTTTTAGCTTTTTTTTTTTCGGAATTTCCTTGCACGGGTCGTGTATGAACGGAATTCAGGAATAAATTTTTTTTTTCTCATTCGTGCCCTCCCCGAACCCGTTTTGGATAGAAACAATGCCGGAATTAACTTTTTTGATTTTTTGAATTTTTTGACTATTTTTTATTTGGAATTTTCAAGCTCGGGTTGGGTTGGAACAGAATTCAGGAGTAGAATTTTTTTCTCTCTTTCTCGGCCTATCTCATCCCGTTTTGGCTAAAAATAATGCCAGAAATAGGTTTTTTTAATTTTTAGATTTTTTTTAATTTTTTTCGGAATTTTCTTGCCCGGGTCGAGTATGAACGGAATTCTGGTCTAAAATTTTTTTCTCTCTTTCTCGGCCTATCTCACCCCATTTCGGCTAAAAATAATGCCGGAAAGGGGTTTTATAAGTTTTTTTATTTTTTTTTCTATTTTTTTCGGAATTTTCTTGCCCGGGTCGAGTATGTACGGAATTCAGGTCTAAAATTTTTTTCTCTCTTTCTCGGCCTATCTCATCCCATTTTGGCTAAAAATAATGTCGGAAAGAGTTTTTTTAATTTCTTGAATTTTTTAGCTATTTTTTTCGGAATTTCCTTCCACGGGTCGAGTATGAACGGAATTCAGGTCTAAAATTTTTTTTTTTCTTTCTCATCCTAGCTCATCCCATTTTGGCCAAAAATATTGCCGGAAAGGGGTTTTTTAATTTTTTAATTTTTTTTATTATTTTTTCGGAATTTTCTTGCCCGGGTCGATTATGAACGGAATTCGGGTCTAAAATTTTTTTCTCTCCTTCTCTGCCTATCTCATCCCATTTTGGCTAAAAATAATGCCAGAAAAAGGTTTTTTTAATTTTTTGAGTTTTTGAGCGATTTTTTTCGGAATTTCCTTCCACGGGTCTAAAATTTTTTTCTCTCTTTCTCGGCCTATCTCATCCCATTTCGGCTAAAAATAATGCCGTAAAGGGGTTTTTTAATTTTTTGATTTTTTTTTATATTTCTTTCGGAATTTTCTTGCCCGGGTCGAGTATGAACGGAATATGGGTCTAAAATTTTTTTCTCTCTTTCTCCGCTTATCTCATCCCATTTTGGCTAAAAATAATGCCGGAAAGGGTTTTTTAAATATCTTGAATTTTTTAGCTTTTTTTTTTTTGGGAATTTCCTTGCACGGGTCGTGTATGAACGGAATTCAGGAATAAATTTTTTTTTCTCATTCGTGCCCTCCCCGAACCCGTTTTGGATAGAAACAATGCCAGAATTAACTTTTTTGATTTTTTGAATTTTTTGACTATTTTTTATTTGGAATTTTCAAGCTCGGGTTGGGTTGGAACAGAATTCGGGAGTAGAATTTTTTTCTCTCTTTCTCGGCCTATCTCATCCCGTTTTGGCTAAAAATAATGCCAGAAATAGGTTTTTTTAATTTTTAGATTTTTTTTAATTTTTTTCGGAATTTTCTTGCCCGGGTCGAGTATGAACGGAATTCTGGTCTAAAATTTTTTTCTCTCTTTCTCGGCCTATCTCACCCCCATTTCGGCTAAAAATAATGCCGGAAAGGGGTTTTATAAGTTTTTTTATTTTATTTTTCTATTTTTTTCGGAATTTTCTTGCCCGGGTTGAATATGTACGGAATTCGGGTCTAAAATTTTTTTCTCTCTTTCTCGGCCTATCTCATCCCATTTTGGCTAAAAATAATGTCGGAAAGAGTTTTTTTAATTTCTTGAATTTTTTAGCTATTTTTTTCGGAATTTCCTTCCACGGGTCGACTATGAACGAAATTCAGGTCTAAAATTTTTTTCTCTCTTTCTCGGCCTATCTCATCCCATTTTGGCTAAAAATAATGCCGGGAAGGGGTTTTATAATTTTTTGATTTTTTTTTTTATATTTCTTTATGAATTTTCTTGCCCGGGTCGAGAATGAACGGAATTCGGGTCTAAATTTTTTTTCTCTCCTTCTCCACCTATCTCATCCCATTTTGGCTAAAAATAATGCCGGAAAGGGGTTTTTTAATTTTTTGATTTTTTAATATTTTTTTCGGAATTTTCTTGCTCGGGTCGAGAATGAACGGAATTCGGGTCTAAAATTTTTTTCCCTCCTTCTCGACCTATCTCATCCCATTTTGGCTAAAAATAATGCCGGAAAGAGTTTATTTTAACTTCTTGAATATTTTAGCTATTATTTTCGGAATTTCCTTCTAAGGGTCGAGCATGAACGGAATTCTGGTCTAAATTTTTTTTCTTTCTTTCTCGCCCTATCTCATCCCATTTCGGCTAAAAATAATGCCGGAAAGGGGTTTTTTAATTTTTTGAGTTTTTTAGCTATTTTTTTCGGAATTTCCATCCACGGGTCGATTATGAACGAAATTCTGGTCCAAAATTATTTTCTCTCTTTCTCCGCCTATCTCATCCCATTTTGGCAAAAAATAATGCCGGAAAGGGGTTTTTTAATTTTTTGATTTTTTTTTATATTTTTTTTGGAATTTTCTTGCCCGGGTGGATTATGAACGGAATTCGGGTCTAAAATTTTTTTCTCTCCTTCTCAGCCTATCTCATCCCATTTTGGCAAAAAATAATGCCGGAAAGAGTTTTTTTTAACTTCTTGAATTTTTTAGCTATTTTTTTCGGAATTTCCTTCCAAGGGTCGAGTATGAACGGAATTCTGTTCTAAAATTTTTTTCTTTCTTTCTCGCCCTATCTCATCCCATTTCAGCTAAAAATAATGCTGGAAAGGGGTTTTTTAATTTTTTTTGAGTTTTTTAGCTATTTTTTTCGGAATTTTCTTGCCCGGGTCGATTATGAACGGAATTCGGGTCTAAAATTTTTTTTTCTCTTTCTCGGCCTATCTCGTCCCATTTCGGCTAAAAATAATGCCAGAAAGGGGTTTTTTAATTTTTTGATTTTTTAATATTTTTTTCAGAATTTTCTTGCTCGGGTCGAGAATGAACGAAATTCGGGTCTAAAATTTTTTTCCCTCCTTCTCCACCTATCTCATCCCATTTTGGCTAAAAATAATGCCGGAAAGAGTTTATTTTAACTTCTTGAATATTTTAGCTATTTTTTTCGGAATTTCCTTCCAAGGGTCGAGTATGAACGGAATTCTGGTCTAAATTTTTTTTCTTTCTTTCTCGCCCTATCTCATCCCATTTCGGCTAAAAATAATGCCGGAAAGGGGTTTTTTAATTTTTTGAGTTTTTTAGCTATTTTTTTCGGAATTTCCATCCACGGGTCGATTATGAACGAAATTCTGGTCCAAAATTATTTTCTCTCTTTCTCCGCCTATCTCATCCCATTTTGGCAAAAAATAATGCCGGAAAGGGGTTTTTTAATTTTTTGATTTTTTTTTATATTTTTTTTGGAATTTTCTTGCCCGGGTCGATTATGAACGGAATTCGGGTCTAAAATTTTTTTCTTTCCTTCTCAACCTATCTCATCCCATTTTGGCAAAAAATAATGCCGGAAAGAGTTTTTTTTAACTTCTTGAATTTTTTAGCTATTTTTTTCGGAATTTCCTTCCAAGGGTCGAGTATGAACGGAATTCTGTTCTAAAATTTTTTTCTTTCTTTCTCGCCCTATCTCATCCCATTTCAGCTAAAAATAATGCTGGAAAGGGGTTTTTTAATTTTTTTTGAGTTTTTTAGCTATTTTTTTCGGAATTTTCTTGCCCGGGTCGATTATGAACGGAATTCGGGTCTACAATTTTTTTTTCTCTTTCTCGGCCTATCTCGTCCCATTTCGGCTAAAAATAATGCCAGAAAGGGGTTTTTTAATTTTTTGATTTTTTAATATTTTTTTCAGAATTTTCTTGCTCGGGTCGAGAATGAACGAAATTCGGGTCTAAAATTTTTTTCCCTCCTTCTCCACCTATCTCATCCCATTTTGGCTAAAAATAATGCCGGAAAAGGTTTTTTTAATTTCTTGAATTTTTTAGCTTTTTTTTTTCGGAATTTCCTTGCACGGGTCGAGTATGAACGGAATTTGAGTCTAAAATTTTTTTCTGTCTCTCCCCACCTATCTCATCCAATTTTGGCTAAAAATAATGCCGGAAAGAGTTTTTTTAATTTCTTGAATTTTTTAGCTATTTTTTTCGGAATTTCCTTCCACGGGTCGTGTATGAACGGAATTCAGGTCTAAAATTTTTTTCTCTCTTTCTCGGCCTATCTCATCCCATTTTGGCTAAAAATAATGCCGGAAAGGGGTCTTTTAATTTTTTGATTTTTTTTATATTTTTTTCGGAATTTTCTTGCCCGGGTCGATTATGAACGGAATTCGGGTCTAAAATTTTTTTCCCTCCTTCTCCAACTATCTCATCCCATTTTGGCCAAAAATAATGCCGGAAAAGGTTTTTTTAACTTCTTCAATTTTTTAGCTTTTTTTTTCGGAATTTCCTTGAACAGGTCGAGTATGACCGGAATTCAGGAATAAATTTTTTTTTTCTCATTCCTGCCCTCCGCCAACCCGTTTTGGATAGAAATAATGCCGGAATTAACTTTTTTGATTTTTTGTATTTTTTTTACTATTTTTTATTTGGAATTTTCCAGCACGGGTTGGGTAGGAACATAATTCGGGAGTAGAATTTTTTTCTCTCTTTCTCGGCCTATCTCATCCCGTTTTGGCCAAAAATAATGCTAGAAATAGGTTTTTTAATTTTTTGAGTTTTTTAGCTATTTTTTTGGAATTTCCTTCCACGGGTCGAGTATGAACGGAATTCGGGAATTAATTTTTTTTTTCTCATTCCTACCCTCCGCCAACTCGTTTTTGACAGAAATAATGCTGGAATTAACTTTTTTAATTTTTTGAATTTTTTTACTATTTTTTATTTGGAATTTTCAAGCTCGGATAGGGTAGGAACAGAATTCGGGAGTAGAATTTTTTTCTCTCTTTCTCGGCCTATCTCATCTCGTTTTGGCTAAAAATAACACCAGAAATAGGTTTTTTTATCTTTTGATATTTTTCTACTTTTTTCGGAATTTTCTTGCCCAGGTCGATTATGAACGGAATTTGAGTCTAAAATTTTTTTCTGTCTCTCCCAACCTATCTCATCCACTTTTGGCTAAAAATAATGCCGGAAAGAGTTTTTTTAATTTCTTGAATTTTTTAGCTATTTTTTTCGGAAGTTCCTTCCACGGGTCGTGTATGAACGGAATTCAGGTCCAAAATTTTTTTCTATCTTTCTCAGCCTATCTCATCCCATTTTGGCTAAAAATAATGCCGGAAAGGGGTTTTTTAATTTTTTGATTTTTTTTTTATATTTCTTTATGAATTTTCTTGCCCGGGTCGAGAATGAACGGAATTCGGGTCTAAATTTTTTTTCTCTCCTTCTCCGCCTATCTCATCCCATTTAGGCTAAAAATAATGACGGAAAGGGATTTTTTAATTTTTTGACTTTTTTAATATTTTTTTTGGAATTTTCTTGCTCGGGTCGAGAATGAACAGAATTCGGGTCTAAAATTTTTTTCCCTCCTTCTCCACCTATCTCATCCCATTTTGGCTAAAAATAATGCCGGAAAAGGTTTTTTTAATTTCTTGAATTTTTTTGCTTTTTTTTTTCGGAATTTCCTTGCACGGGTCGAGTATGAACGGAATTCGAGTCTAAATTTTTTTTCTGTCTCTCCCCACCTATCTCATCCAATTTTGGCTAAAATAATGTTGGAAAGAGTTTTTTTAATTTCTTGAATTTTTTAGCTATTTTTTTCGGAATTTCCTTCCACGGGTCGTGTATGAACGGAATTCAGGTCTAAAATTTTTTCTCTCTTTCTCGGCCTATCTCATCCCATTTTGGCTAAAAATAATGCCGGAAAAGGGTTTTCTAATTTTTATGATTTTTTATATATTTTTCTCGGAATTTTCTTGCCCGGGTCGATTATGAACGGAATTCGGGTCTAGAATTTTTTTCTCTCCTTGTCCGCCTATCTCATCCCATTTTGGCTAAAAATAATGCCGGAAAGAGTTTATTTTAACTTCTTGAATTTTTTAGCTATTTTTTTCGGAATTTCCTTCCAAGGGTCGAGTATGAACGGAATTCTCGTCTATAATTTTTTTCTTTCTTTCTCGCCCTATCTCATCCCATTTCTGCTAAAAATAATGTCGGAAAGGGGTTTTTTATTTTTTTTGAGTTTTTTAGCTATTTTTTTCGGAATTTTCTTGCCCGGGTCGATTATGAACGGAATTCGGGTCTAAAATTTTTTTCTCTCCTTCTCTGCCTATCTCATCCCATTTTGGCTAAAAATAATGCCAGAAAAAGGTTTTTTTTAATTTTTTGAGTTTTTGAGCGATTTTTTTCGGAATTTCCTTCCACGGGTCTAAAATTTTTTTCTCTCTTTCTCGGCCTATCTCATCCCATTTCGGCTAAAAATAATGCCGTAAAGGGGTTTTTTAATTTTTTGATTTTTTTTTATATTTCTTTCGGAATTTTCTTGCCCGGGTCGAGTATGAACGGAATATGGGTCTAAAATTTTTTTCTCTCTTTCTCCGCTTATCTCATCCCATTTTGGCTAAAAATAATGCCGGAAAGGGTTTTTTAAATTTCTTGAATTTTTTAGCTTTTTTTTTTTCGGAATTTCCTTGCACGGGTCGTGTATGAACGGAATTCAGGAATAAATTTTTTTTTTCTCATTCGTGCCCTCCCCGAACCCGTTTTGGATAGAAACAATGCCGGAATTAACTTTTTTGATTTTTTGAATTTTTTGACTATTTTTTATTTGGAATTTTCAAGCTCGGGTTGGGTTGGAACAGAATTCGGGAGTAGAATTTTTTTCTCTCTTTCTCGGCCTATCTCATCCCGTTTTGGCTAAAAATAATGCCAGAAATAGGTTTTTTTAATTTTTAGATTTTTTTTAATTTTTTTCGGAATTTTCTTGCCCGGGTCGAGTATGAACGGAATTCTGGTCTAAAATTTTTTTCTCTCTTTCTCGGCCTATCTCACCCCATTTCGGCTAAAAATAATGCCGGAAAGGGGTTTTATAAGTTTTTTTATTTTTTTTTCTATTTTTTTCGGAATTTTCTTGCCCGGGTCGAGTATGTACGGAATTCAGGTCTAAAATTTTTTTCTCTCTTTCTCGGCCTATCTCATCCCATTTTGGCTAAAAATAATGTCGGAAAGAGTTTTTTTAATTTCTTGAATTTTTTAGCTATTTTTTTCGGAATTTCCTTCCACGGGTCGAGTATGAACGGAATTCAGGTCTAAATTTTTTTTTTTTCTTTCTCATCCTAGCTCATCCCATTTTGGCCAAAAATATTGCCGGAAAGGGGTTTTTTAATTTTTTAATTTTTTTTATTATTTTTTCGGAATTTTCTTGCCCGGGTCGATTATGAACGGAATTCGGGTCTAAAATTTTTTTCTCTCCTTCTCTGCCTATCTCATCCCATTTTGGCTAAAAATAATGCCAGAAAAAGGTTTTTTTAATTTTTTGAGTTTTTGAGCGATTTTTTTCGGAATTTCCTTCCACGGGTCTAAAATTTTTTTCTCTCTTTCTCGGCCTATCTCATCCCATTTCGGCTAAAAATAATGCCGTAAAGGGGTTTTTTAATTTTTTGATTTTTTTTTATATTTCTTTCGGAATTTTCTTGCCCGGGTCGAGTATGAACGGAATATGGGTCTAAAATTTTTTTCTCTCTTTCTCCGCTTATCTCATCCCATTTTGGCTAAAAATAATGCCGGAAAGGGTATTTTAAATTTCTTGAATTTTTTATCTTTTTTTTTTTTGGGAATTTCCTTGCACGGGTCGTGTATGAACGGAATTCAGGAATAAATTTTTTTTTCTCATTCGTGCCCTCCCCGAACCCGTTTTGGATAGAAACAATGCCAGAATTAACTTTTTTGATTTTTTGAATTTTTTGACTATTTTTTATTTGGAATTTTCAAGCTCGGGTTGGGTTGGAACAGAATTCGGGAGTAGAATTTTTTTCTCTCTTTCTCGGCCTATCTCATCCCGTTTTGGCTAAAAATAATGCCAGAAATAGGTTTTTTTAATTTTTAGATTTTTTTTAATTTTTTTCGGAATTTTCTTGCCCGGGTCGAGTATGAACGGAATTCTGGTCTAAAATTTTTTTCTCTCTTTCTCGGCCTATCTCACCCCCATTTCGGCTAAAAATAATGCCGGAAAGGGGTTTTATAAGTTTTTTTATTTTTTTTTCTATTTTTTTCGGAATTTTCTTGCCCGGGTTGAGTATGTACGGAATTCGGGTCTAAAATTTTTTTCTCTCTTTCTCGGCCTATCTCATCCCATTTTGGCTAAAAATAATGTCGGAAAGAGTTTTTTTAATTTCTTGAATTTTTTAGCTATTTTTTTCGGAATTTCCTTCCACGGGTCGACTATGAACGGAATTCAGGTCTAAAATTTTTTTCTCTCTTTCTCGTCCTAGCTCATCCCATTTTGGCCAAAAATATTGCCGGAAAGGGGTTTTTTAATTTTTTAATTTTTTTTTATTATTTTTTCGGAATTTTCTTGCCCAGGTCGAGTATGAACGGAATTCGGGTCTATAATTTTTTTCTCTCTCTCTCTGCCTATTTCATCCCATTTTGGCTAAAAATAATGCCGGAAAGAGTTTTTTTAATTTCTTGAATTTTTTAGCTATTTTTTTCGGAATTTCCTTCCACGGGTCGAGTATGAACGGAATTCAGGTCTAAAATTTTTTTTTTTCTTTCTCATCCTAGCTCATCCCATTTTGGCCAAAAATATTGCCGGAAAGGGGTTTTTTAATTTTTTAATTTTTTTTATTATTTTTTCGGAATTTTCTTGCCCGGGTCGATTATGAACGGAATTCGGGTCTAAAATTTTTTTCTCTCCTTCTCTGCCTATCTCATCCCATTTTGGCTAAAAATAATGCCAGAAAAAGGTTTTTTTAATTTTTTGAGCGATTTTTTTCGGAATTTCCTTCCACGGGTCTAAAATTTTTTTCTCTCTTTCTCGGCCTATCTCATCCCATTTCGGCTAAAAATAATGCCGTAAAGGGGTTTTTTAATTTTTTGATTTTTTTTTATATTTCTTTCGGAATTTTCTTGCCCGGGTCGAGTATGAACGGAATATGGGTCTAAAATTTTTTTCTCTCTTTCTCCGCTTATCTCATCCCATTTTGGCTAAAAATAATGCCGGAAAGGGTTTTTTAAATTTCTTGAATTTTTTAGCTTTTTTTTTTTTGGGAATTTCCTTGCACGGGTCGTGTATGAACGGAATTCAGGAATAAATTTTTTTTTCTCATTCGTGCCCTCCCCGAACCCGTTTTGGATAGAAACAATGCCAGAATTAACTTTTTTGATTTTTTGAATTTTTTGACTATTTTTTATTTGGAATTTTCAAGCTCGGGTTGGGTTGGAACAGAATTCGGGAGTAGAATTTTTTTCTCTCTTTCTCGGCCTATCTCATCCCGTTTTGGCTAAAAATAATGCCAGAAATAGGTTTTTTTAATTTTTAGATTTTTTTTAATTTTTTTCGGAATTTTCTTGCCCGGGTCGAGTATGAACGGAATTCTGGTCTAAAATTTTTTTCTCTCTTTCTCGGCCTATCTCACCCCCATTTCGGCTAAAAATAATGCCGGAAAGGGGTTTTATAAGTTTTTTTATTTTTTTTTCTATTTTTTTAGGAATTTTCTTGCCCGGGTTGAGTATGTACGGAATTCGGGTCTAAAATTTTTTTCTCTCTTTCTCGGCCTATCTCATCCCATTTTGGCTAAAAATAATGTCGGAAAGAGTTTTTTTAATTTCTTGAATTTTTTAGCTATTTTTTTCGGAATTTCCTTCCACGGGTCGACTATGAACGGAATTCAGGTCTAAAATTTTTTTCTCTCTTTCTCGTCCTAGCTCATCCCATTTTGGCCAAAAATATTGCCGGAAAGGGGTTTTTTAATTTTTTAATTTTTTTTTATTATTTTTTCGGAATTTTCTTGCCCAGGTCGAGTATGAACGGAATTCGGGTCTATAATTTTTTTCTCTCTTTCTCTGCCTATTTCATCCCATTTTGGCTAAAAATAATGCCGGAAAGAGTTTTTTTAATTTCTTGAATTTTTTAGCTATTTTTTTCGGAATTTCCTTCCACGGGTCGAGTATGAACGGAATTCAGGTCTAAATTTTTTTTTTTTCTTTCTCATCCTAGCTCATCCCATTTTGGCCAAAAATATTGCCGGAAAGGGGTTTTTTAATTTTTTAATTTTTTTTATTATTTTTTCGGAATTTTCTTGCCCGGGTTTATTATGAACGGAATTCGGGTCTAAAATTTTTTTCTCTCCTTCTCTGCCTATCTCATCCCATTTTGGCTAAAAATAATGCCAGAAAAAGGTTTTTTTAATTTTTTGAGTTTTTGAGCGATTTTTTTCGGAATTTCCTTCCACGGGTCTAAAATTTTTTTCTCTCTTTCTCGGCCTATCTCATCCCATTTCGGCTAAAAATAATGCCGTAAAGGGGTTTTTTAATTTTTTGATTTTTTTTTTATATTTCTTTCGGAATTTTCTTGCCCGGGTCGAGTATGAACGGAATATGGGTCTAAAATTTTTTTCTCTCTTTCTCCGCTTATCTCATCCCATTTTGGCTAAAAATAATGCCGGAAAGGGTTTTTTAAATTTCTTGAATTTTTTAGCTTTTTTTTTTTTTGGGAATTTCCTTGCACGGGTCGTGTATGAACGGAATTCAGGAATAAATTTTTTTTTCTCATTCGTGCCCTCCCCGAACCCGTTTTGGATAGAAACAATGCCAGAATTAACTTTTTTGATTTTTTGAATTTTTTGACTATTTTTTATTTGGAATTTTCAAGCTCGGGTTGGGTTGGAACAGAATTCGGGAGTAGAATTTTTTTCTCTCTTTCTCGGCCTATCTCATCCCGGTTTGGCTAAAAATAATGCCAGAAATAGGTTTTTTTAATTTTTAGATTTTTTTTAATTTTTTTCGGAATTTTCTTGCCCGGGTCGAGTATGAACGGAATTCTGGTCTAAAATTTTTTTCTCTCTTTCTCGGTCTATCTCACCCCCATTTCGGCTAAAAATAATGCCGGAAAGGGGTTTTATAAGTTTTTTTATTTTTTTTTTCTATTTTTTTCGGAATTTTCTTGCCCGGGTTGACTATGTACGGAATTCGGGTCTAAAATTTTTTTCTCTCTTTCTCGGCCTATCTCATCCCATTTTGGCTAAAAATAATGTCGGAAAGAGTTTTTTTAATTTCTTGAATTTTTTAGCTATTTTTTTCGGAATTTCCTTCCACGGGTCGACTATGAACGGAATTCAGGTCTAAAATTTTTTTTTCTCTTTCTCGGCCTATCTCATCCCATTTTGGCTAAAAATAATGCCGGGAAGGGGTTTTATAATTTTTTGATTTTTTTTTTTATATTTCTTTATGAATTTTCTTGCCCGGGTCGAGAATGAACGGAATTCGGGTCTAAATTTTTTTTCTCTCCTTCTCCACCTATCTCATCCCATTTTGGCTAAAAATAATGCCGGAAAGGGGTTTTTTAATTTTTTGATTTTTTAATATTTTTTTCGGAATTTTCTTGCTCGGGTCGAGAATGAACGGAATTCGGGTCTAAAATTTTTTTTCCCTCCTTCTCGACCTATCTCATCCCATTTTGGCTAAAAATAATGCCGGAAAGAGTTTTTTTAATTTCTTGAATTTTTTAGCTATTTTTTTCGGAATTTCCTTCCACGGGTCGAGTATGAACGGAATTCAGGTCTAAAATTTTTTTTTTTTCTTTCTCATCCTAGCTCATCCCATTTTGGCCAAAAATATTGCCGGAAAGGGGTTTTTTAATTTTTTAATTTTTTTTATTATTTTTTCGGAATTTTCTTGCCCGGGTCGATTATGAACGGAATTCGGGTCTAAAATTTTTTTCTCTCCTTCTCTGCCTATCTCATCCCATTTTGGCTAAAAATAATGCCAGAAAAAGGTTTTTTTTAATTTTTTGAGTTTTTGAGCGATTTTTTTCGGAATTTCCTTCCACGGGTCTAAAATTTTTTTCTCTCTTTCTCGGCCTATCTCATCCCATTTCGGCTAAAAATAATGCCGTAAAGGGGTTTTTTAATTTTTTGATTTTTTTTTATATTTCTTTCGGAATTTTCTTGCCCGGGTCGAGTATGAACGGAATATGGGTCTAAAATTTTTTTCTCTCTTTCTCCGCTTATCTCATCCCATTTTGGCTAAAAATAATGCCGGAAAGGGTTTTTTAAATTTCTTGAATTTTTTAGCTTTTTTTTTTTTGGGAATTTCCTTGCACGGGTCGTGTATGAACGGAATTCAGGAATAAATTTTTTTTTCTCATTCGTGCCCTCCCCGAACCCGTTTTGGATAGAAACAATGCCAGAATTAACTTTTTTGATTTTTTGAATTTTTTGACTATTTTTTATTTGGAATTTTCAAGCTCGGGTTGGGTTGGAACAGAATTCGGGAGTAGAATTTTTTTCTCTCTTTCTCGGCCTATCTCATCCCGTTTTGGCTAAAAATAATGCCAGAAATAGGTTTTTTTAATTTTTAGATTTTTTTTAATTTTTTTCGGAATTTTCTTGCCCGGGTCGAGTATGAACGGAATTCTGGTCTAAAATTTTTTTCTCTCTTTCTCGGCCTATCTCACCCCCATTTCGGCTAAAAATAATGCCGGAAAGGGGTTTTATAAGTTTTTTTATTTTTTTTTCTATTTTTTTAGGAATTTTCTTGCCCGGGTTGAGTATGTACGGAATTCGGGTCTAAAATTTTTTTCTCTCTTTCTCGGCCTATCTCATCCCATTTTGGCTAAAAATAATGTCGGAAAGAGTTTTTTTAATTTCTTGAATTTTTTAGCTATTTTTTTCGGAATTTCCTTCCACGGGTCGACTATGAACGGAATTCAGGTCTAAAATTTTTTTCTCTCTTTCTCGTCCTAGCTCATCCCATTTTGGCCAAAAATATTGCCGGAAAGGGGTTTTTTAATTTTTTAATTTTTTTTTATTATTTTTTCGGAATTTTCTTGCCCAGGTCGAGTATGAACGGAATTCGGGTCTATAATTTTTTTCTCTCTTTCTCTGCCTATTTCATCCCATTTTGGCTAAAAATAATGCCGGAAAGAGTTTTTTTAATTTCTTGAATTTTTTAGCTATTTTTTTCGGAATTTCCTTCCACGGGTCGAGTATGAACGGAATTCAGGTCTAAATTTTTTTTTTTTCTTTCTCATCCTAGCTCATCCCATTTTGGCCAAAAATATTGCCGGAAAGGGGTTTTTTAATTTTTTAATTTTTTTTATTATTTTTTCGGAATTTTCTTGCCCGGGTTTATTATGAACGGAATTCGGGTCTAAAATTTTTTTCTCTCCTTCTCTGCCTATCTCATCCCATTTTGGCTAAAAATAATGCCAGAAAAAGGTTTTTTTAATTTTTTGAGTTTTTGAGCGATTTTTTTCGGAATTTCCTTCCACGGGTCTAAAATTTTTTTCTCTCTTTCTCGGCCTATCTCATCCCATTTCGGCTAAAAATAATGCCGTAAAGGGGTTTTTTAATTTTTTGATTTTTTTTTTATATTTCTTTCGGAATTTTCTTGCCCGGGTCGAGTATGAACGGAATATGGGTCTAAAATTTTTTTCTCTCTTTCTCCGCTTATCTCATCCCATTTTGGCTAAAAATAATGCCGGAAAGGGTTTTTTAAATTTCTTGAATTTTTTAGCTTTTTTTTTTTTTGGGAATTTCCTTGCACGGGTCGTGTATGAACGGAATTCAGGAATAAATTTTTTTTTCTCATTCGTGCCCTCCCCGAACCCGTTTTGGATAGAAACAATGCCAGAATTAACTTTTTTGATTTTTTGAATTTTTTGACTATTTTTTATTTGGAATTTTCAAGCTCGGGTTGGGTTGGAACAGAATTCGGGAGTAGAATTTTTTTCTCTCTTTCTCGGCCTATCTCATCCCGGTTTGGCTAAAAATAATGCCAGAAATAGGTTTTTTTAATTTTTAGATTTTTTTTAATTTTTTTCGGAATTTTCTTGCCCGGGTCGAGTATGAACGGAATTCTGGTCTAAAATTTTTTTCTCTCTTTCTCGGTCTATCTCACCCCCATTTCGGCTAAAAATAATGCCGGAAAGGGGTTTTATAAGTTTTTTTATTTTTTTTTTCTATTTTTTTCGGAATTTTCTTGCCCGGGTTGAGTATGTACGGAATTCGGGTCTAAAATTTTTTTCTCTCTTTCTCGGCCTATCTCATCCCATTTTGGCTAAAAATAATGTCGGAAAGAGTTTTTTTAATTTCTTGAATTTTTTAGCTATTTTTTTCGGAATTTCCTTCCACGGGTCGACTATGAACGGAATTCAGGTCTAAAATTTTTTTTTCTCTTTCTCGGCCTATCTCATCCCATTTTGGCTAAAAATAATGCCGGGAAGGGGTTTTATAATTTTTTGATTTTTTTTTTTATATTTCTTTATGAATTTTCTTGCCCGGGTCGAGAATGAACGGAATTCGGGTCTAAATTTTTTTTCTCTCCTTCTCCACCTATCTCATCCCATTTTGGCTAAAAATAATGCCGGAAAGGGGTTTTTTAATTTTTTGATTTTTTAATATTTTTTTCGGAATTTTCTTGCTCGGGTCGAGAATGAACGGAATTCGGGTCTAAAATTTTTTTTCCCTCCTTCTCGACCTATCTCATCCCATTTTGGCTAAAAATAATGCCGGAAAGAGTTTATTTTAACTTCTTGAATATTTTAGCTATTTTTTTCGGAATTTCCTTCCAAGGGTCGAGTATGAACGGAATTCTGGTCTAAATTTTTTTTCTTTCTTTCTCGCCCTATCTCATCCCATTTCGGCTAAAAATAATGCCGGAAAGGGGTTTTTTAATTTTTTGAGTTTTTTAGCTATTTTTTTCGGAATTTCCATCCACGGGTCGATTATGAACGAAATTCTGGTCCAAAATTATTTTCTCTCTTTCTCCGCCTATCTCATCCCATTTTGGCAAAAAATAATGCCGGAAAGGGGTTTTTTAATTTTTTGATTTTTTTTTATATTTTTTTTGGAATTTTCTTGCCCGGGTGGATTATGAACGGAATTCGGGTCTAAAATTTTTTTCTCTCCTTCTCAGCCTATCTCATCCCATTTTGGCAAAAAATAATGCCGGAAAGAGTTTTTTTTAACTTCTTGAATTTTTTAGCTATTTTTTTTCGGAATTTCCTTCCAAGGGTCGAGTATGAACGGAATTCTGTTCTAA
The DNA here is from genome assembly GCA_028535905.1 of Quercus berberidifolia. NCBI lineage: Eukaryota > Viridiplantae > Streptophyta > Magnoliopsida > Fagales > Fagaceae > Quercus > Quercus berberidifolia. Next base: position 38,228 of record JAPQVW010000047.1, read on the forward strand.
AATTTTTTTCTTTCTTTCTCGCCCTATCTCATCCCATTTCAGCTAAAAATAATGCTGGAAAGGGGTTTTTTAATTTTTTTTGAGTTTTTTAGCTATTTTTTTCGGAATTTTCTTGCCCGGGTCGATTATGAACGGAATTCGGGTCTAAAATTTTTTTTTCTCTTTCTCGGCCTATCTCGTCCCATTTCGGCTAAAAATAATGCCAGAAAGGGGTTTTTTAATTTTTTGATTTTTTAATATTTTTTTCAGAATTTTCTTGCTCGGGTCGAGAATGAACGAAATTCGGGTCTAAAATTTTTTTCCCTCCTTCTCCACCTATCTCACCCCATTTTGGCTAAAAATAATGCCGGAAAGAGTTTATTTTAACTTCTTGAATATTTTAGCTATTTTTTTCGGAATTTCCTTCCAAGGGTCGAGTATGAACGGAATTCTGGTCTAAATTTTTTTTCTTTCTTTCTCGCCCTATCTCATCCCATTTCGGCTAAAAATAATGCCGGAAAGGGGTTTTTTAATTTTTTGAGTTTTTTAGCTATTTTTTTCGGAATTTCCATCCACGGGTCGATTATGAACGAAATTCTGGTCCAAAATTATTTTCTCTCTTTCTCCGCCTATCTCATCCCATTTTGGCAAAAAATAATGCCGGAAAGGGGTTTTTTAATTTTTTGATTTTTTTTTATATTTTTTTTGGAATTTTCTTGCCCGGGTCGATTATGAACGGAATTCGGGTCTAAAATTTTTTTCTTTCCTTCTCAGCCTATCTCCTCCCATTTTGGCAAAAAATAATGCCGGAAAGAGTTTTTTTTAACTTCTTGAATTTTTTAGCTATTTTTTTCGGAATTTCCTTCCAAGGGTCGAGTATGAACGGAATTCTGTTCTAAAATTTTTTTCTTTCTTTCTCGCCCTATCTCATCCCATTTCAGCTAAAAATAATGCTGGAAAGGGGTTTTTTAATTTTTTTTGAGTTTTTTAGCTATTTTTTTCGGAATTTTCTTGCCCGGGTCGATTATGAACGGAATTCGGGTCTACAATTTTTTTTTCTCTTTCTCGGCCTATCTCGTCCCATTTCGGCTAAAAATAATGCCAGAAAGGGGTTTTTTAATTTTTTGATTTTTTAATATTTTTTTCAGAATTTTCTTGCTCGGGTCGAGAATGAACGAAATTCGGGTCTAAAATTTTTTTCCCTCCTTCTCCACCTATCTCATCCCATTTTGGCTAAAAATAATGCCGGAAAAGGTTTTTTTAATTTCTTGAATTTTTTAGCTTTTTTTTTTCGGAATTTCCTTGCACGGGTCGAGTATGAACGGAATTCGAGTCTAAAATTTTTTTCTGTCTCTCCCCACCTATCTCATCCAATTTTGGCTAAAAATAATGCCGGAAAGAGTTTTTTTAATTTCTTGAATTTTTTAGCTATTTTTTTCGGAATTTCCTTCCACGGGTCGTGTATGAACGGAATTCAGGTCTAAAATTTTTTTCTCTCTTTCTCGGCCTATCTCATCCCATTTTGGCTAAAAATAATGCCGGAAAGGGGTCTTTTAATTTTTTGATTTTTTTTATATTTTTTTCGGAATTTTCTTGCCCGGGTCGATTATGAACGGAATTCGGGTCTAAAATTTTTTTCCCTCCTTCTCCAACTATCTCATCCCATTTTGGCCAAAAATAATGCCGGAAAAGGTTTTTTTAACTTCTTCAATTTTTTAGCTTTTTTTTTCGGAATTTCCTTGAACAGGTCGAGTATGAACGGAATTCAGGAATAAATTTTTTTTTTCTCATTCCTGCCCTCCGCCAACCCGTTTTGGATAGAAATAATGCCGGAATTAACTTTTTTGATTTTTTGTATTTTTTTTACTATTTTTTATTTGGAATTTTCCAGCACGGGTTGGGTAGGAACATAATTCGGGAGTAGAATTTTTTTCTCTCTTTCTCGGCCTATCTCATCCCGTTTTGGCCAAAAATAATGCTAGAAATAGGTTTTTTAATTTTTTGAGTTTTTTAGCTATTTTTTTGGAATTTCCTTCCACGGGTCGAGTATGAACGGAATTCGGGAATAAATTTTTTTTTTTCTCATTCCTACCCTCCGCCAACTCGTTTTTGACAGAAATAATGCTGGAATTAACTTTTTTAATTTTTTGAATTTTTTTACTATTTTTTATTTGGAATTTTCAAGCTCGGATAGGGTAGGAACAGAATTCGGGAGTAGAATTTTTTTCTCTCTTTCTCGGCCTATCTCATCTCGTTTTGGCTAAAAATAACACCAGAAATAGGTTTTTTTATTTTTTGATATTTTTCTACTTTTTTCGGAATTTTCTTGCCCAGGTCGATTATGAACGGAATTTGAGTCTAAAATTTTTTTCTGTCTCTCCCAACCTATCTCATCCACTTTTGGCTAAAAATAATGCCGGAAAGAGTTTTTTTAATTTCTTGAATTTTTTAGCTATTTTTTTTTTCGGAATTTCCTTGCACGGGTCGTGTATGAACGGAATTCAGGAATAAATTTTTTTTTTCTCATTCGTGCCCTCCCCGAACCCGTTTTGGATAGAAACAATGCCGGAATTAACTTTTTTGATTTTTTGAATTTTTTGACTATTTTTTATTTGGAATTTTCAAGCTCGGGTTGGGTTGGAACAGAATTCGGGAGTAGAATTTTTTTCTCTCTTTCTCGGCCTATCTCATCCCGTTTTGGCTAAAAATAATGCCAGAAATAGGTTTTTTTAATTTTTAGATTTTTTTTAATTTTTTTCGGAATTTTCTTGCCCGGGTCGAGTATGAACGGAATTCTGGTCTAAAATTTTTTTCTCTCTTTCTCGGCCTATCTCACCCCATTTCGGCTAAAAATAATGCCGGAAAGGGGTTTTATAAGTTTTTTTATTTTTTTTTCTATTTTTTTCGGAATTTTCTTGCCCGGGTCGAGTATGTACGGAATTCAGGTCTAAAATTTTTTTCTCTCTTTCTCGGCCTATCTCATCCCATTTTGGCTAAAAATAATGTCGGAAAGAGTTTTTTTAATTTCTTGAATTTTTTAGCTATTTTTTTCGGAATTTCCTTCCACGGGTCGAGTACGAACGGAATTCAGGTCTAAAATTTTTTTTTTTCTTTCTCATCCTAGCTCATCCCATTTTGGCCAAAAATATTGCCGGAAAGGGGTTTTTTAATTTTTTAATTTTTTTTATTATTTTTTCGGAATTTTCTTGCCCGGGTCGATTATGAACGGAATTCGGGTCTAAAATTTTTTTCTCTCCTTCTCTGCCTATCTCATCCCATTTTGGCTAAAAATAATGCCAGAAAAAGGATTTTTTAATTTTTTGAGTTTTTGAGCGATTTTTTTCGGAATTTCCTTCCACGGGTCTAAAATTTTTTTCTCTCTTTCTCGGCCTATCTCATCCCATTTCGGCTAAAAATAATGCCGTAAAGGGGTTTTTTAATTTTTTGATTTTTTTTTATATTTCTTTCGGAATTTTCTTGCCCGGGTCGAGTATGAACGGAATATGGGTCTAAAATTTTTTTCTCTCTTTCTCCGCTTATCTCATCCCATTTTGGCTAAAAATAATGCCGGAAAGGGTTTTTTAAATTTCTTGAATTTTTTAGCTTTTTTTTTTTTGGGAATTTCCTTGCACGGGTCGTGTATGAACGGAATTCAGGAATAAATTTTTTTTTCTCATTCGTGCCCTCCCCGAACCCGTTTTGGATAGAAACAATGCCAGAATTAACTTTTTTGATTTTTTGAATTTTTTGACTATTTTTTATTTGGAATTTTCAAGCTCGGGTTGGGTTGGAACAGAATTCGGGAGTAGAATTTTTTTCTCTCTTTCTCGGCCTATCTCATCCCGTTTTGGCTAAAAATAATGCCAGAAATAGGTTTTTTTAATTTTTAGATTTTTTTTAATTTTTTTCGGAATTTTCTTGCCCGGGTCGAGTATGAACGGAATTCTGGTCTAAAATTTTTTTCTCTCTTTCTCGGCCTATCTCACCCCCATTTCGGCTAAAAATAATGCCGGAAATGGGTTTTATAAGTTTTTTTATTTTTTTTTCTATTTTTTTCGGAATTTTCTTGCCCGGGTTGAGTATGTACGGAATTCGGGTCTAAAATTTTTTTCTCTCTTTCTCGGCCTATCTCATCCCATTTTGGCTAAAAATAATGTCGGAAAGAGTTTTTTTAATTTCTTGAATTTTTTAGCTATTTTTTTCGGAATTTCCTTCCACGGGTCGACTATGAACGGAATTCAGGTCTAAAATTTTTTTCTCTCTTTCTCGTCCTAGCTCATCCCATTTTGGCCAAAAATATTGCCGGAAAGGGGTTTTTTAATTTTTTAATTTTTTTTATTATTTTTTCGGAATTTTCTTGCCCAGGTCGAGTATGAACGGAATTCGGGTCTATAATTTTTTTCTCTCTTTCTCTGCCTATTTCATCCCATTTTGGCTAAAAATAATGCCGGAAAGAGTTTTTTTAATTTCTTGAATTTTTTAGCTATTTTTTTCGGAATTTCCTTCCACGGGTCGAGTATGAACGGAATTCAGGTCTAAAATTTTTTTTTTTCTTTCTCATCCTAGCTCATCCCATTTTGGCCAAAAATATTGCCGGAAAGGGGTTTTTTAATTTTTTAATTTTTTTTATTATTTTTTCGGAATTTTCTTGCCCGGGTCGATTATGAACGGAATTCGGGTCTAAAATTTTTTTCTCTCCTTCTCTGCCTATCTCATCCCATTTTGGCTAAAAATAATGCCAGAAAAAGGTTTTTTTTAATTTTTTGAGTTTTTGAGCGATTTTTTTCGGAATTTCCTTCCACGGGTCTAAAATTTTTTTCTCTCTTTCTCGGCCTATCTCATCCCATTTCGGCTAAAAATAATGCCGTAAAGGGGTTTTTTAATTTTTTGATTTTTTTTTATATTTCTTTCGGAATTTTCTTGCCCGGGTCGAGTATGAACGGAATATGGGTCTAAAATTTTTTTCTCTCTTTCTCCGCTTATCTCATCCCATTTTGGCTAAAAATAATGCCGGAAAGGGTTTTTTAAATTTCTTGAATTTTTTAGCTTTTTTTTTTTTGGGAATTTCCTTGCACGGGTCGTGTATGAACGGAATTCAGGAATAAATTTTTTTTTCTCATTCGTGCCCTCCCCGAACCCGTTTTGGATAGAAACAATGCCAGAATTAACTTTTTTGATTTTTTGAATTTTTTGACTATTTTTTATTTGGAATTTTCAAGCTCGGGTTGGGTTGGAACAGAATTCGGGAGTAGAATTTTTTTCTCTCTTTCTCGGCCTATCTCATCCCGTTTTGGCTAAAAATAATGCCAGAAATAGGTTTTTTTAATTTTTAGATTTTTTTTAATTTTTTTCGGAATTTTCTTGCCCGGGTCGAGTATGAACGGAATTCTGGTCTAAAATTTTTTTCTCTCTTTCTCGGTCTATCTCACCCCCATTTCGGCTAAAAATAATGCCGGAAAGGGGTTTTATAAGTTTTTTTATTTTTTTTTTCTATTTTTTTCGGAATTTTCTTGCCCGGGTTGAGTATGTACGGAATTCGGGTCTAAAATTTTTTTCTCTCTTTCTCGGCCTATCTCATCCCATTTTGGCTAAAAATAATGTCGGAAAGAGTTTTTTTAATTTCTTGAATTTTTTAGCTATTTTTTTCGGAATTTCCTTCCACGGGTCGACTATGAACGGAATTCAGGTCTAAAATTTTTTTTTCTCTTTCTCGGCCTATCTCATCCCATTTTGGCTAAAAATAATGCCGGGAAGGGGTTTTATAATTTTTTGATTTTTTTTTTATATTTCTTTATGAATTTTCTTGCCCGGGTCGAGAATGAACGGAATTCAGGTCTAAAATTTTTTTCTCTCTTTCTCGGCCAATCTCATCCCATTTTGTCTAAAAATAATGTCGGAAAGGGGTTTTTTAATTTTTTGAATTTTTTTGCTATTTTTTTTTTGGAATTTTCTTGCACGGGTCGAGTGTGAACGAAATTCGGAACTAAAATTTTTTTCCCTCTTTCTCAGCCTATCTTATCTCGTTTTGGCTAAAAATAATGCCGGAAACGGTTTTTTTAATTTCTTGAATTTTTTTGGGTTTTTTTTCGGAATTTCCTTGCGCAGGTCGAGTATGAACAGAATTCAGGAATAAATTTTTTTTTTCTCTTTCTTGGCCTCTCCCAACCCGTTTTGGATAGAAATAATGTCGGAATTAAATTTTTTAATTTTTTAAATTTTTTTACTATTTTTTATTTGGCATTTTCTAGCTCGGGTTGGGTAGGAACAGAATTCGGGAGTAAAATTTTTTTTTCTCTCTTTCTCGGCCTATCTCATCCCGTTTTTGCTAAAAATAATGCCGGAAATTGGTTTTTTAATTTTTTGATTTTTTGTTCTATTTTTTTCGGAATTTTCTTGCCCGGATCGAGTATGAACGGAATTCGGGTATAAAATTTTTTTCTCTCTTTCTCCGCCTATTCGATCCCGTTATGGCTAAAAATAATGCCGGAAAGGGGTTTTTTAATTTTTTGAAATTTTTTGCCATTTTTTTGGGAATTTTCTTGCCCGGGTCGAGTGTGAACGAAATTCGTGACTAAAATTGTCTTCTCTCTTTCTCTGCCTATCTCATCCCATTTTGGCTAAAAATAATGCTGGAAAGAGTTTTTTTAATTTCCTGAATTTTTTAGCTATTTTTTCGGAATTTCCTTCCAGGGGTCGAGAATGAACGGAATTCGGGTGTAAAATTTTTTTCTCTCTTTCTCCACAAATCTCATCCCATTTTGGCTAAAAATAATTCCGGAAAGGGATTTTTTAATTTTTTGAAATTATTTGCTATTTTTTTTGGAATTTTCTTGCCCGGGTCGAGTATGAACGGAATTCGGGTCTAAATTTTTTTTCTCTCTTTCTCCGCCTATCTCATCCCATTTTGGCTAAAAATAATGTCGGAAAGAGTTTTTTTATTGTTGAATTTTTTAGCTATTTTTTTCGGAATTTCCTTCCACGGGTCGAGTATGAACGGAATTCAGGTCTAAATTTTTTTTCCCTCTTTCTCAGCCTAGCTCATCCCATTTTGGCTAAAAATAATGCCGGAAAGGGGTTTTTTAATTTTTTTTTATATTTTTCGGAATTTTCATGCCCGGGTCGAGTATGAACGGAATTCGGGTCTAAAATTTTTTTCTCTCTTTCTCGGCCTATTTCATCCCATTTTGGCTCAAAATAATGTCGGAAAGAGTTTTTTCAATTTCTTGAACTTTTTAGCTATTTTTTTTCGGAATTTCCTTCCACGGGTCAAGAATGAACGGAATTCAGGTCTAAAATTTTTTTCTCTCTTTCTCGGCCAATCTCATCCCATTTTGTCTAAAAATAATGCCGGAAAGGGGTTTTTTAATTTTTTGAATTTTTTTGCTATTTTTTTTGGAGTTTTCTTGCCCGGGTCGAGTGTAAACGGAATTTGGGACTAAAATTGTTTTCTCTCTTTCTCGGCCTATCTTATCCGGTTTTGGCTAAAAATAATGCCGAAAAGGGTTTTTTTTAATTTCCTGAATTTTTTAGGTTTTTTTTCGGAATTTCCTTGCACAGGTCGAGTAAGAACAGAATTTAGGAATAAATTTTTTTTTTCTCTTTCTTGGCCTCTCCCAACCCGTTTTGGATGAAATAATGTCAGAATTAACTTTTTTAATTTTTTGAATTTTTTTACTATTTTTTAATTGGCATTTTCTAGCTCGGGTTGGGTAGGAACAGAATTCAGGAGTAAAATTTTTTTCTCTGTTTCTCGGCCTATCTCATCCCATTTTGGCCAAAAATAATGCCGGAAAGAGGTTTTTTAATTTTTTGATATTTTTCTATTTTTATCGGAATTTTCTAGCCCGTGTCGAGTATGAACGGAATTCAAGTATAAAATTTTTTTCTCTCTTTCTCCGCCTATTTCATCCCGTTATGGCTAAAAATAATGCTGGAAAGGGGTTTTTTAATTTTTTGAATTTTTTTGCTATTTTTTTTTGGAATTTTCTTGCCCGGGTCGAGTGTGAACGGAATTCATGACTAAATTTTTTTCTCTCTTTCCCTGCCTATCTCATCCCATTTTGGCTAAAAATAATGCCGGAAAGAGTTTTTTTTAATTTCTTGAATTTTTTAAATATTTTTTTCGGAATTTCTTTCCACGGGTCGAGTATGAACGGAATTCGGGTCTAAAATTTTTATCTCTCTTTCTCCGCCAATCTCATCCCTTTTTGGCTAAAAATAATGCCGGAAAGGGGTCTTTTAAATTTTTTTAATTTATTTGCTATTTTTTTTTGGAATTTTCTTTCCCGGGTCGAGTGTGAACGGAATTCGGGTCTAAATTTTTTTTCTCTCTTTCTTAGTCTATCTTATCCCGTTTTGGCTAAAAATAATGCTAGAAAGGGTTTTTTTAATTTCTTGAATTTTTTAGCTTTTTTTTTCGGAATTTCCTTGCACGGGTCGAATATGAACGGAATCCAGGAATAAATTTTTTTTTTTCTCTTTCTTGGCCTCTCCCAGCCCGTTTTGGATAGAAATAATGTCAGAATTAACTTTTTTTAACTTTTTGAATTTTTTTTACTGTTTTTTATTTGGCATTTTCTTTCTTGGGTTGGGTAGGAACAGAATTCGGGAGTAAAATTTTTTTCTCTCTTTCTCGCCCTATCGTATCCCGTTTTGGCTAAAAATACTGTCGGAAATAGGTTTTTTACTTTTTTCATTTTTTTTCTATTTTTTTTCGGAATTTTCTTGCCCGTGTCGAGTTTGAACGGAATTCGGGTATAAATTTTTTTCTCTCTTTCTCCGCCTATTTCATCCCGTTATGGCTAAAAATAATAATGGAAATGGGTTTTTTAATTTTTTGAATTTTTTTGCTATTTTTTTTGGAATTTTCTTGCCCGGGTCGACTGTGAACGGAATTCGTGAGTAAAATTTTTTTCCCTCTTTCCCGGCCTATCTCATCCCATTTTGGCTAAAAATTATGCCGGAAAGGGGTTTTATAATTTTTGTATTTTTATTTCTACTTTTTTCGGAATTTTCTTGCCCGGGTCGAGTATGAACGGAATCGGGGTCTAAAATTTTTTTCTCTCTTCCTCGGCCTATCTCATCCCATTTTGGCTAAAAATAATGTCGGAAATAGTTTTTTTAATTTCTTGAATTTTTTAGCCATTTTTTTCGGATTTTCCTTCCACGGGTCGAGTATGAACGGAATTCAGGTCTAAAATTTTTTTCTCTCTTTCTCGGCCTTGCTCATCCCATTTTGGCTGAAAATAATGCCGGAAAGGGGTTTTTTGATTTTTATATTTTTTTTTTATATTTTTTTCGGAATTTTCATACTCGGGTCGAGTATGAACGGAATTAGGGTCTAAAATTTTTTTCTCTCTTTCTCCGCCTATTTCATCCCGTTATGGCTAAAAATAATGCCGGAAAGGGGTTTTTTAATTTTTTGAATTTTTTGCTATTTTTTTTGGAATTTTCTTGCCCGGGTCTAGTGTGAACGGAATTCGTGAGTAAAATTTTCTTCTCTCTTTCCCAGCTTATCTCATCCCATTTTGGCTAAAAATTATGCCGGAAAGGAGTTTTATAATTTTTTTATTTTTTTTTCTATTTTTTTCGGAATTTTCTTGCCCGGGTCGAGTATGTACGGAATTCGGGTCTAAAATTTTTTTCTCTCTTTCTCGGCCTATCTCATCCCATTTTGGCTAAAAATAATGTCAGAAAGAGGATTTTTAATTTCTGGAATTTTTTAGCTATTTTTTTCGGAATTTCCTTCCACGGGTCGAGTATAAACGGAATTCAGGTCTAAAATTTTTTTCTCTCTTTCTCGTCCTAGCTCATCCCATTTTGGCCAAAAATAATGCCGGAAAGGGGTTTTTTAATTTTTAATTTTTTTTTTTTAATTTTTTCGGAATTTTCTTGCTCGGGTCGAGTATGAACGGAATTCGGGTCTATAATTTTTTTTTCTCTCTTTCTCTGCCTATTTCATCCCATTTTGGCTAAAAATAATGCCGGAAAGAGTTTTTTTAATTTCTTGAATTTTTTAGCTATTTTTTTCGGAATTTCCTTCCACGGGTCAAGTATGAACGGAATTCAGGTCTAAAATTGTTTTCTCTCTTTCTCGGCCTATCTTATCCCGTTTTGGCTAAAAATAATGCTGAAAAGGGTTTTTTTAATTTCTTGGATTTTTTAGGTTTTTTTTCGGAATTTCCTTGCACAGGTCGAGTAAGAACAGAATTTAGGAATAATTTTTTTTTTCTCTTTCTTGGCCTCTCCCAACCCGTTTTGGATAGAAATAATGTCAGAATTAACTTTTTTAATTTTTTGAATTTTTTTACTATTTTTTAATTGGCATTTTCTAGCTCGGGTTGGGTAGGAACAGAATTCAGGAGTAAAATTTTTTTCTGTGTTTCTCGGCCTATCTCATCCCATTTTGGACAAAAATAATGCCGGAAAGAGGTTTTTTAATTTTTTGATATTTTTCTATTTTTTTCGGAATTTTCTAGCCCGGGTCGAGTATGAACTGAATTCAGGTATAAAATTTTTTTCTCTCTTTCTCCGCCTATTTCATCCCGTTATGGCTAAAAATAATGCTGGAAAGGGGTTTTTTAGTTTTTTTGAATTTTTTGCTATCTTTTTTGGAATTTTCTTGCCCGGGTCGAGTGTGAACGGAATTCGTGACTAAAATTTTTTCTCTCTTTCTCCGCCTATCTCATCCCATTTTGGCTAAAAATAATGCCGGAAAGAGTTTTTTTTAATTTCTTGAATTTTTTAAATATTTTTTTCGGAATTTCCTTCCACGGGTCGAGTATGAACGGAATTGGGGTCTAAAATTTTTATCTCTCTTTCTCCGCCAATCTCATCCCTTTTTGGCTAAAAATAATGCCGGAAAGGGGTCTTTTAAATTTTTTGAATTTATTTGCTATTTATTTTTGGAATTTTCTTTCCCGGGTCGAGTGTGAACGGAATTCGGGTCTAAATTTTTTTTTTTCTCTCTTTCTCAGTCTATCTTATCCCGTTTTGGCTAAAAATAATGCCGGAAAGGGTTTTTTTAATTTCTTGAATTTTTTAGCTTTTTTTTTCGGAATTTCCTTGCACGGGTCGAATATGAATGGAATCCAGGAATAATTTTTTTTTTTTTCTCTTTCTTGGCCTCTCCCAACCCGTTTTGGATAGAAATAATGTCGGAATTAACTTTTTTAACTTTTTAAATTTTTTTACTATTTTTTATTTGGCATTTTCTTGCTCAGGTTGGGTAGAAACAGAATTCGGGAGTAAAATTTTTTTCTCTCTTTCTAACCCTATCGTATCCCGTTTTGGCTAAAAATACTGTCGGAAATAGGTTTTTTACTTTTTTGATTTTTTTTCGGAATTTTCTTGCCCGTGTCGAGTTTGAACGGAATTCGGGTATAAAATTTTTTTCTCTCTTTCTCCGCCTATTTCATCCCGTTATGGCTAAAAATAATGCCGGAAAGGGGTTTTTTAATTTTTTGAATTTTTTGCTATTTTTTTGGAATTTTCTTGCCCGGGTCTAGTGTGAACGGAATTCGTGAGTAAAATTTTCTTCTCTCTTTCCCAGCCTATCTCATCCCATTTTGGCTAAAAATTATGCCGGAAAGGAGTTTTATAATTTTTTTATTTTTTTTTTCTTTTTTTTTCGGAATTTTCTTGCCCGGGTCGAGTATGAACGGAATTCGGGTCTATAATTTTTTTCTCTCTTTCTCTGCCTATTTCATCCCATTTTGGCAAAAAATAATGCCGGAAAGAGTTTTTTTAATTTCTTGAATTTTTTAGCTATTTTTTTCGGAATTTCCTTCCACGGGTCAAGTATGAACGGAATTCAGGTCTAAAATTTTTTTTTCTCTTTCTCGGCCAATCTCATCCCATTTTGTCTAAAAATAATGTCGGAAAGGGGTTTTTTAATTTTTTGAACTTTTTTGCTATTTTTTTTTGGAATTTTCTTGCCCGGGTCGAGTGTGAACGGAATTCGGGACTAAAATTTTTTTTTCTCTTTCTCAGCCTATCTTATCCCGTTTTGGCTAAAAATAATGCCGGAAACGGTTTTTTTAATTTCTTGAATTTTTTTGGGTTTTTTTCGGAATTTCCTTGCGCAGGTCGAGTATGAACAGAATTCAGGAATAATTTTTTTTTTTTCTCTTTCTTGGCCTCTACCAACCCGTTTTGGATAGAAATAATGTCGGAATTAAATTTTTTAAATTTTTTTAATTTTTTTACTATTTTTTATTTGGCATTTTCTAGCTCGGGTTGGGTAGGAACAGAATTTGGGAGTAAAATTTTTTTTTCTCTCTTTCTCGGCCTATCTCATTCCGTTTTTGCTAAAAATAATGCCGGAAATTGGTTTTTTAATTTTTTGATTTTTTGTTCTATTTTTTTCGGAATTTTCTTGCCCGGATCGAGTATGAACGGAATTCGGGTATGAAATTTTTTTCTCTCTTTCTCCGCCTATTCGATCCCGTTATGGCTAAAAATAATGCCGGAAAGGGGTTTTTTAATTTTTTGAATTTTTTTGCTATTTTTTTTGGAATTTTCTTGCCCGGGTCGCGTGTGAACGGAATTCGTGACTAAAATTGTCTTCTCTCTTTCTCTGCCTATCTCATCCCATTTTGGCTAAAAATAATGCCGGAAAGAGTTTTTTTAATTTCCTGAATTTTTTAGCTATTTTTTCGGAATTTCCTTCCAGGGGTCGAGAATGAACGGAATTCGGGTCTAAAATTTTTTTCTCTCTTTCTCCGCAAATCTCATCCCATTTCGGCTAAAAATAATTCCGGAAAGGGGTTTTTTTAATTTTTTGAAATTATTTGCTATTTTTTTTTGGAATTTTCTTGCCCGGGTCGAGTATGAACGGAATTCGGGTCCAAAATTTTTTTCTCTCTTTCTCCGCCTATCTCATCCCATTTTGGCTAAAAATAATGTCGGAAAGAGTTTTTTTATTGTTGAATTTTTTGGCTATTTTTTTCGGAATTTCCTTCCACGGGTCGAGTATGAACGAAATTCAGGTCTAAATTTTTTTTCTCTCTTTCTCTGCCTAGCTCATCCCATTTTGGCTAAAAATAATGCCGGAAAGGGGTTTTTTAATTTTTTAATTTTTTTTATATTTTTCGGAATTTTCATGCCCGGGTTGAGTATGAACGAAATTCGGGTCTAAAATTTTTTTCTCTCTTTCTCAGCCTATTTCATCCCATTTTGGCTCAAAATAATGCCGGAAAGAGTTTTTTCAATTTCTTGAATTTTTTAGATATTTTTTTCGAAATTTCCTTCCACGGGTCAAGTATGAACGGAATTCAGGTCTAAAATTTTTTTCTCTCTTTCTCTGCCTAGCTCATCCCATTTTGGCTAAAAATAATGCCGGAAAGGGGTTTTTTAATTTTTTAATTTTTTTTGATATTTTTCGGAATTTTCATGCCCGGGTCGAGTATGAACGGAATTCGGGTCTAAAATTTTTTTCTCTCTTTCTCGGCCTATTTCATCCCATTTTGGCTAAAAATAATTCCGGAAAGGGGTTTTTTTAATTTTTTGAAATTATTTGCTATTTTTTTTGGAATTTTCTTGCCCGGGTCGAGTATGAACGGAATTCGGGTCCAAAATTTTTTTCTCTCTTTCTCCGCCTATCTCATCCCATTTTGGCTAAAAATAATGTCGGAAAGAGTTTTTTTATTGTTGAATTTTTTGGCTATTTTTTTCGGAATTTCCTTCCACGGGTCGAGTATGAACGAAATTCTGGTCTAAAATTTTTTTCTCTCTTTCTCTGCCTAGCTCATCCCATTTTGGCTAAAAATAATGCCGGAAAGGGGTTTTTTAATTTTTTAATTTTTTTTTATATTTTTCGGAATTTTCATGCCCGGGTCGAGTATGAACGGAATTCGGGTCTAAAATTTTTTTCACTCTTTCTCGGCCTATTTCATCCCATTTTGGCTCAAAATAATGCCGTAAAGAGTTTTTTCAATTTCTTGAATTTTTTAGCTATTTTTTTCCGAATTTCCTTCCATGGGTCAAGTATGAACGGAATTCAGGTCTAAAATTTTTTTCTCTCTTTCTCGTCCAATCTCATCCCATTTTGTCTAAAAATAATGCCGGAAAGGGGTTTTTTTAATTTTTTGAATTTTTTTGCTATTTTTTTTTTGGAGTTTTCTTGCCAGGGTCGAGTGTAAACGGAATTTGGGACCAAAATTGTTTTCTCTCTTTCGCGGCCTATCTTATCCCGTTTTGGCTAAAAATAATGCTGAAAAGGGGTTTTTCAATTTCTTGAATTTTTTAGGTTTTTTTTCGGAATTTCCTTGCACAGGTCGAGTAAGAACAGAATTTAGGAATAATTTTTTTTTTCTCTTTCTTGGCCTCTCCCAACCCGTTTTGGATAGAAATAATGTCAGAATTAAGTTTTTTAATTTTTTGAATTTTTTTACTATTTTTTAATTGGCATTTTCTAGCTCGGGTTGGGTAGGAACAGAATTCAGGAGTAAAATTTTTTTCCCTGTTTTTCGGCCTATCTCATCCCATTTTGGACAAAAATAATGCCGGAAAGAGGTTTTTTAATTTTTTGATATTTTTCTATTTTTTTCGGAATTTTCTAGCCCGGGTCGAGTATGAACGGAATTCAGGTATAAAATTTTTCTCTCTTTCTCCGCCTATTTCATCCCGTTATGGCGAAAAATAATGCTGGAAAGGTGTTTTTTAATTTTTTGAATTTTTTTGCTATTTTTTTTGGAATTTTCTTGCCCGGGTCGAGTGTGAATGAAATTCGGGACTAAAATTTTTTTCTCTCTTTCTCAGCCTATCTTATCCCGTTTTGGCTAAAAATAATGCCGGAAACGGTTTTTTTAATTTCTTGAATTTTTTTGGGTTTTTTTCGGAATTTCCTTGCGCAGGTCGAGTATGAACAGAATTCAGGAATAAATTTTTTTTTTCTCTTTCTTGGCCTCTCCCAACCCGTTTTGGATAGAAATAATGTCGGAATTAAATTTTTTAATTTTTTTCCTATTTTTTATTTGGCATTTTCTAGCTCGGGTTGGGTAGGAAGAGAATTCGGGAGTAAAATTTTTTTTTCTCTCTTTCTCGGCCTATCTCATCCCGTTTTTGCTAAAAATAATGCCGGAAATTGGTTTTTTAATTTTTTGATTTTTTTTTTTCTATTTTTTTTTTAATTTTCTTGCCCGGATCGAGTATGAACGGAATTCGGGTATAAAATTTTTTTCTCTCTTTCTCCGCCTATCTCGTCCCATTTTGGCTAAAAATAATGTCGGAAAGAGTTTTTTTATTGTTGAATTTTTTAGCTATTTTTTTCGGAATTTCCTTCCACGGGTCGAGTATGAACGGAATTCTGGTCTAAAATTTTTTTCTCCCTTTCTCTGCCTAGCTCGTCCCATTTTGGCTAAAAATAATTCCGGAAAGGGGTTTTTTTAATTTTTTGAAATTATTTGCTATTTTTTTTGGAATTTTCTTGCCCGGGTCGAGTATGAACGGAATTCGGGTCTAAAATTCTTTTCTCTCTTTCTCCGCCTATCTCGTCCCATTTTGGCTAAAAATAATGTCGGAAAGAGTTTTTTTTATTGTTGAATTTTTTAGCTATTTTTTTCGGAATTTCCTTCCACGGGTCGAGTATGAACGGAATTCTGGTCTAAAATTTTTTTCTCCCTTTCTCTGCCTAGCTCATCCCATTTTGGCTAAAAATAATGCCGGAAAGGGGTTTTTTAATTTTTTAATTTTTTTTTTATATTTTTCGGAATTTTCATGCCCGGGTCGAGTATGAACGGAATTCGGGTCTAAAATTTTTTTCTCTCTTTCTCGGCCTATTTTATCCCATTTTGGCTCAAAATAATGCCGGAAAGAGTTTTTTCAATTTCTTGAATTTTTTAGCTATTTTTTTCGGAATTTCCTTCCACGGGTCAAGTATGAACGGAATTCAGGTCTAAAATTTTTTTCTCTCTTTCTCGTCCAATCTCATCCCATTTTGTCTAAAAATAATGATGGAAAGGGGTTTTTTAATTTTTTGAATTTTTTTGCTATTTTTTTTTTGGAGTTTTCTTGCCAGGGTAGAGTGTAAACGGAATTTGGGACTAAAATTGTTTTCTCTCTTTCGTGGCCTATCTTATCCCGTTTTGGCTAAAAATAATGCTGAAAAGGGTTTTTTTAATTTCTTGAATTTTTTAGGTTTTTTTTCGGAATTTCCTTGCACAGGTCGGGTAAGAACAGAATTTAGGAATAATTTTTTTTTTCTCTTTCTTGGCCTCTCCCAACCCGTTTTGGATAGAAATAATGTCAGAATTAAGTTTTTTAGTTTTTTGAATTTTTTTACTATTTTTTAATTGGCATTTTCTAGCTCGGGTTGGGTAGGAACAGAATTCAGGAGTAAAATTTTTTTCTCTGTTTCTCGGCCTATCTCATCCCATTTTGGACAAAAATAATGCCGGAAAGAGGTTTTTTAATTTTTTGATATTTTTCTATTTTTTTCAGAATTTTCTAGCCCGGGTCGAGTATGAACGGAATTCAGGTATAAAATTTTTTTCTCTCTTTCTCCGCCTATTTCATCCCGTTATGGCTAAAAATAATGCCGGAAAGGTGTTTTTTAATTTTTTGAATTTTTTTGCTATTTTTTTTGGAATTTTCTTGCCCGGGTCGAGTGTGAACGGAATTCGTGACTAAAATTTTTTCTCTCTTTCTCCGCCTATCTCATCCCATTTTGGCTAAAAATAATGCCGGAAAGAGTTTTTTTTTTTAATTTCTTGAATTTTTTAAATATTTTTTTCGGAATTTCCTTCCACGGGTCGAGTATGAACGAAATTCGGGTCTAAAATTTTTATCTCTCTTTCTCCGCCAATCTCATCCCTTTTTGGCTAAAAATAATGCCGGAAAGGGGTCTTTTAAATTTTTTGAATTTATTTGCTATTTTTTTTTGGAATTTTCTTTCCCGGGTTGAGTGTGAACGGAATTCGGGTCTAAATTTTTTTTCTCTCTTTCTCAGTCTATCTTATCCCGTTTTGGCTAAAAATAATGCCAGAAAGGGTTTTTTTAATTTCTTGAATTTTTTCGCTTTTTTTTTTCGGAATTTCCTTGCACGGGTCGAATATGAACGGAATCCAGGAATAAATTTTTTTTTTCTCTTTCTTGGCCTCTCCCAACCCGTTTTGGATAGAAATAATGTCGGAATTAACTTTTTTAACTTTTTGAATTTTTTTACTATTTTTTATTTGGCATTTTCTTGCTCGGGTTGGGTAGAAACAGAATTCGGGAGTAAAATTTTTTTCTCTCTTTCTCGCCTTATCGTATCCCGTTTTGGCTAAAAATACTGTCGGAAATAGGTTTTTTACTTTTTTGATTTTTTTTCTATTTTTTTCGGAATTTTCTTGCCCGTGTCGAGTTTGAACGGAATTCGGGTATAAAATTTTTTTCTCTCTTTCTCCTCCAATTTCATCCCGTTATGGCTAAAAATAATGCCGGAAAGGGGTTTTTTAATTTTTTGAATTTTTTGCTATTTTTTTTGGAATTTTCTTGCCCGGGTCTAGTGTGAACGGAATTCGTGAGTAAAATTTTCTTCTCTCTTTCCCAGCCTATCTCATCCCATTTTGGCTAAAAATTATGCCGGAAAGGAGTTTTATAATTTTTTTATTTTTTTTCTATTTTTTTCGGAATTTTCTTGCCCGGGTCGAGTATGTACGGAATTCGGGTCCAAAATTTTTTTCTCTCTTTCTCGGCCTATCTCATCCCATTTTGGCTAAAAATAATGTCGGAAAGAGGATTTTTAATTTCTTGAATTTTTTAGCTATTTTTTCCGGAATTTCCTTCCACGGGTCAAGTATGAACGGAATTCAGGTCTAAAATTGTTTTCTCTCTTTCTCGGCCTATCTTATCCCGTTTTGGCTAAAAATAATGCTGAAAAGGGTTTTTTTAATTTCTTGAATTTTTTAGGTTTTTTTTTTCGGAATTTCCTTGCACAGGTCGAGTAAGAACAGAATTTAGGAATAATTTTTTTTTTTCTCTTTCTTGGCCTCTCCCAACCCGTTTTGAATAGAAATAATGTCAGAATTAACTTTTTTAATTTTTTGAATTTTTTTACTATTTTTTAATTGGCATTTTCTAGCCCGGGTTGGGTAGGAAAAAAATTCAGGAGTAAAATTTTTTTCTGTGTTTCTCGGCCTATCTCATCCCATTTTGGACAAAAATAATGCCGGAAAGAGGTTTTTTAATTTTTTGATATTTTTCTATTTTTTTCGGAATTTTCTAGCCCGGGTCGAGTATGAACGGAATTCAGGTATAAAATTTTTTTCTCTCTTTCTCCACCTATTTCATCCCGTTATGGCTAAAAAAATAATGCTGGAAAGGGGTTTTTTAATTTTTTGAATTTTTTTGCTATTTTTTTTGGAATTTTCTTGCCTGGGTCGAGTGTGAACGGAATTCGTGACTAAAATTTTTTCTCTCTTTCTCCGCCTATCACATCCCATTTTGGCTAAAAATAATGCTGGAAATAGTTTTTTTTAATTTCTTGAATTTTTTAAATATTTTTTTCGGAATTTCCTTCCACGGGTCGAATTTGAACGGAATTCGGGTCTAAAATTTTTTTTTCTCTTTCTCCGCAAATCTCATCCCATATTGGCTAAAAATAATTCCGGAAAGGGGTTTTTTTAATTTTTTGAAATTATTTGCTATTTTTTTTGGAATTTTCTTGCCCGGGTCGAGTATGAACGGAATTCGGGTCTAAAATTTTTTTCTCTCTTTCTCTGCCTATCTCATCCCATTTTGGCTAAAAATAATGTCGTAAAGAGTTCTTTTATTGTTGAATTTTTTAGCTATTTTTTTCGAAATTTCCTTCCACGGGTCGAGTATGAACGGAATTCAGGTCTAAAATTTTTTTCTCTTTCTCTGCCTAGCTCGTCCCATTTTGGCTAAAAATAATGCCGGAAAGGGGTTTTTTAATTTTTTAATTTTTTTTTTTATATTTTTCGGAATTTTCATGCCCGGGTCGAGTATGAACGGAATTCGGGTCTAAAATTTTTTTCTCTCTTTCTCGGCCTATTTCATCCCATTTTGGCTCAAAATAATGCCGGAAAGAGTTTTTTCAATTTCTTGAATTTTTTAGCTATTTTTTTCGGAATTTCCTTCCACGGGTCAAGTATGAACGGAATTCAGGTCTAAAATTTTTTTCTCTCTTTCTCGTCCAATCTCATCCCATTTTGTCTAAAAATAATGCCAGAAAGGGGTTTTTTAATTTTTTGAATTTTTTTGCTATTTTTTTTTGGAGTTTTCTTGCCAGGGTCGAGTGTAAACCGAATTTGGGACTAAAATTGTTTTCTCTCTTTCGCGGCCTATCTTATCCCGTTTTGGCTAAAAATAATGCCGAAAAGGGTTTTTTTAATTTCTTGAATTTTTTAGGTTTTTTTTCGGAATTTCCTTGCACAGGTCGAGTAAGAACAGAATTTAGGAATAATTTTTTTTTCTCTTTCTTGGCCTCTCCCAACCCGTTTTGGATAGAAATAATGTCAGAATTAATTTTTTTAATTTTTTGAATTTTTTTACTATTTTTTAATTGGCATTTTCTAGCTCGGGTTGGGTAGGAACAGAATTCAGGAGTAAAATTTTTTTCACTATTTCTCGGCCTATCTCATCCCATTTTGGACAAAAATAATGCCGCAAAGAGGTTTTTTAATTTTTTTAATTTTTTTTTATAATTTTTTCGGAATTTTCTTGCCCGGGTCGAGTATGAACGGAATTCGGGTCTATAATTTTTTTCTCTCTTTCTCTGCGTATTTCATCCCATTTTGGCTAAAAATAATGCCGGAAAGAGTTTTTTTTAATTTCTTGAATTTTTTAGCTATTTTTTTCGGAATTTCCTCCCACGGGTCAAGTATGAACGGAATTCAAGTCTAAAATTTTTTTCTCTCTTTCTCGGCCAATCTCATCCCATTTTGTCTAAAAATAATGTCGGAAAGGGGTTTTTTAATTTTTTGAATTTTTTTGCTATTTTTTTTTGGAATTTTCTTGCCCGGGTCGAGTGTGAATGAAATTCGGGACTAAAATTTTTTTCTCTCTTTCTCAGCCTATCTTATCCCGTTTTGGCTAAAAATAATGCCGGAAACGGTTTTTTTAATTTCTTGAATTTTTTTGGGTTTTTTTCGGAATTTCCTTGCGCAGGTCGAGTATGAACAGAATTCAGGAATAAATTTTTTTTTTCTCTTTCTTGGCCTCTCCCAACCCGTTTTGGATAGAAATAATGTCGGAATTAAATTTTTTAATTTTTTTCCTATTTTTTATTTGGCATTTTCTAGCTCGGGTTGGGTAGGAAGAGAATTCGGGAGTAAAATTTTTTTTTCTCTCTTTCTCGGCCTATCTCATCCCCTTTTTGCTAAAAATAATGCCGGAAATTGGTTTTTTAATTTTTTGATTTTTTTTTTCTATTTTTTTTGGAATTTTCTTGCCCGGATCGAGTATGAACGGAATTCGGGTATAAAATTTTTTTCTCTCTTTCTCCGCCTATCTCGTCCCATTTTGGCTAAAAATAATGTCGGAAAGAGTTTTTTTATTGTTGAATTTTTTAGCTATTTTTTTCGGAATTTCCTTCCACGGGTCGAGTATGAACGGAATTCTGGTCTAAAATTTTTTTCTCCCTTTCTCTGCCTAGCTCGTCCCATTTTGGCTAAAAATAATTCCGGAAAGGGGTTTTTTTTAATTTTTTGAAATTATTTGCTATTTTTTTTGGAATTTTCTTGCCCGGGTCGAGTATGAACGGAATTCGGGTCTAAAATTTTTTTCTCTCTTTCTCCGCCTATCTCGTCCCATTTTGGCTAAAAATAATGTCGGAAAGAGTTTTTTTACTGTTGAATTTTTTAGCTATTTTTTTCGGAATTTCCTTCCACGGGTCGAGTATGAACGGAATTCTGGTCTAAAATTTTTTTCTCCCTTTCTCTGCCTAGCTCATCCCATTTTGGCTAAAAATAATGCCGGAAAGGGTTTTTTTAATTTTTTAATTTTTTTTTTATATTTTTCGGAATTTTCATGCCCGGGTCGAGTATGAACGGAATTCGGGTCTAAAATTTTTTTTTCTCTTTCTTGGCCTATTTCATCCCATTTTGGCTCAAAATAATGCCGGAAATAGTTTTTTCAATTTCTTGAATTTTTTAGCTATTTTATTCGGAATTTCCTTACACGGGTCAAGTATGAACGGAATTCAGGTCTAAATTTTTTTTCTCTCTTTCTCGTCCAATCTCATCCCATTTTGTCTAAAAATAATGCTGGAAAGGGGTTTTTTAATTTTTTGAATTTTTTTGCTATTTTTTTTTGGAGTTTTCTTGCCAGGGTCGAGTGTAAACGGAATTTGGGACTAAAATTGTTTTCTCTCTTTCGCGGCCTATCTTATCCCGTTTTGGCTAAAAATAATGCTGAAAAGGGTTTTTTTAATTTCTTGAATTTTTTAGGTTTTTTTTCGGAATTTCCTTGCACAGGTCGAGTAAGAACAGAATTTAGGAATAATTTTTTTTTTTCTCTTTCTTGGCCTCTCCCAACCCGTTTTGGATAGAAATAATGTCAGAATTAAGTTTTTTAATTTTTTGAATTTTTTTACTATTTTTTAATTGGCATTTTCTAGCTCGGGTTGGGTAGGAACAGAATTCAGGAGTAAAATTTTTTTCTCTGTTTCTCGGCCTATCTCATCCCATTTTGGACAAAAATAATGCCGGAAAGAGGTTTTTTAATTTTTTGATATTTTTCTATTTTTTTCGGAATTTTCTAGCCCGGGTCGAGTATGAACGGAATTCAGGTATAAAATTTTTTTCTCTCTTTCTCCGCCTATTTCATCCCGTTATGGCTAAAAATAATGCTGGAAAGGTGTTTTTTAATTTTTTGAATTTTTTTGCTATTTTTTTTGGAATTTTCTTGCCCAGGTCGAGTGTGAACGGAATTCGTGACTAAAATTTTTTCTCTCTTTCTCCGCCTATCTCATCCCATTTTGGCTAAAAATAATGTCGGAAAGAGTTTTTTTTTAATTTCTTGAATTTTTTAAATATCTTTTGTTAGGAACAGAGAGCTTGGATAATTGAAATTATGCTTCCAAGAACAGAGAAGAGTTAAGAACAGGGAATTAGAGAAGAAATAAGAACAGAGAGTTAGAGAGAGAGAGAAAACATAGAATTGAAGAACTGGTAAATTTGGGAATGAATTCTGATCCATGCTTCCTTCTTTCCAGGATTCTAATACTCTCTCAACCTCACTCCTTAACTGCCTAACAGCCAAGCCAGCTGTTAACCAGCTGCCAATACGCCAACACTAACCATTTATTTAACTAACTCTTATTTGGTAACATTACTAGTAGCAGCACCCTCATCAGCTGCTCCTGCATGACACATCAGCTGCTCCTGCGTGCATCATCAGCTGCTCCTGCATGCCCCATCAGTAACTTGTACACGCCCCACACCAGCACCCCCTATGCAGCATCATACGCCCCCCCATGCAGCTGCATACACATAGCTAGTGCAGCAACATACACATCACTAACATCATCACACACCTCACTAACATACTAACACATACTAACATATAGTAATATACTAACACACACTAACATATTCTAACAATACCCTCCCCTTCAAAGCACCTTGCCCACAAGGTGGGGAAACTTCTGTTGCAGCACAAAAAGATTCTCCCAGGTAGCATCATCCTTGCTTTCATCTTGCCACTGCACCAGGTAAAATAGCCACTGGTTCAGGATTAGGAATCTGATCCACATTCACAGCAGGTAAGCAGACCTTGGAACTATCTGAGCACCCAACTTAGCCTTGAGGTTGGAGACATGAAACACAGGATGTATTTGAGAACCTGCAGGCAATTCCAGCTTATAAGACACCTCTCCTACCTTCTGCACAACCTGGTAAGGTCCATAAAAACGAGGAGCTAACTTGCCAAACTTCTTGGACTGAACTGAGGACTGCTTGTAAGGTTGCAGTCTAAGATACACCCAATCCCCCACAGTAAAAGACCTATCCACCCGTTTCTTGTCAGCAAACCATTTCATCCTCTCTTGTGCAGCAGTCAAATTATGCTTGAGTAATGAGAAGAGTTGTTGTCTATCCTGCAGAATTGAATCCACAGCTGCCACCCTTGTAGTGCCTGGAACATAATCCACAAGCTTTGGAGGAGGATATCCATAAAGAGCTTCAAATGGAGTAAGCTTAAGAGAGGAATGGAAATTAGTGTTGAACCAAAACTCTGCCAAGGGAAGCCAGGTCACCCAAGCTTGAGGTCTGTCAGCAGCAAAGGCCCTCAAATAGTGTTCCAAACTTTTGTTCACAACTTCAGTTTGGCCATCAGTTTGTGGGTGATAGGAAGATGACATAGCCAAGCTTATCCCTTGCAGTTTCATCAATTCAGACCAGAATTTAGAGGTGAATATTGGATCTCTATCACTCACAATGGTAGAAGGCAGTCCATGTAGCTTAAAAACAGACTGCATGAAGAGCTGAGCCACCTTAGCAGCAGTGTAGGGATGAGCCAAGGGAATGAAGTGAACATATTTAGTGAACCTGTCTACCACAACAAACACTACTGACTTCTGTTGAGATTTAGGCAGGCCTTCTACAAAGTCCATGCTAATATCAAGCCAAGGCCTATTTGGAATGACTAAGGGCTGCAACAAGCCAGCAGGGAAGCAAGTCTCAGTCTTCAACCTTTGACATACATCACATTCCTTGACCATAGTCTTCAAGTCCTTGCCCATACCAGACCAATAAAAGTCTTTCTTGAGTCTATGGAAGGACTTCAAATATCCAGAATGACCCCCTAAAGGGCTCTCATGGACTTGCTGCAAGGCAAGGGTCTTCAAGGTCTGATTAGAGCTTCCCAAGTATAGTCTTCCTTTATAAAACAACAATCCATTACAAAATGTAAACCCCACTGGAACATTCTGCCCTGATTCAATAGCCTGGATAGTCTGCTGGATAGCTGGATCTGTGGCATAGCTTGCTTTAAGATCATCAAGCCAAGTAGGAGTAGGGAATGAGATAATGCATAGAGTACCCACTCCACTGCAGTTAGCATCATCATTCCCAGTCATTTCTCTTCTGGACAGTGCATCAGCAACTAGATTTTCCTTGCCATGCTTATATTCAACTATAAAGGCATATCCAAGTAATTTGGTGATCCATTTTTGTTGTGCAGGGGTACCAATCTTTTGCTCCAACAAGTATTTCAAACTTTGATGGTCTGTCTTGATCACAAAAGGTCTTCCAAGGAGGTAAGGTCTCCATTTCTTCACAGCCACTACTAAAGCCAACAATTCTTTTTCATAAGTAGAAAGGGCAAGGGCCTTCCCCTTCAAAGCTTGGCTGTGGAAAGCAATGGGCCTTTGATTCTGCATTAAGACAGCCCCTATGCCCAACCCTGAAGCATCACATTCCACAACAAATGGTTTAGTGAAATCGGGCAAAGCTAGCACAGGTGGACTGGACATAGCATCCTTGAGCAGCTGGAAGGCATGTGAAGCTGCAGGAGTCCAATTGAAGGAGTCTTTCCTTAACAAGGCAGTTAGAGGAGCTGCAATCAAGCCATACCCCTTCACAAACTTCCTATAGTAACCAGTCAAGCCCAAGAAACCCCTCAAAGCCTTCACATCATGAGGAGTAGGCCATTGCTGCATAGCAGCAGTCTTCCTTGGGTCTGTTTTCACCCCTTCACCAGAGATTAAATGTCCTAAATATTCTACCTCTCTACATGCAAACACACACTTTGATTGTTTTGCATACAATTGGTGATTCACCAATGTATCCAACACCAATTTAAGGTGACTGACATGAGCAGCCAAATCCTTACTATACACAAGTATGTCATCAAAAAACACCAAGACAAATTTCCTTAAGTAAGGTTTGAAAACTGAATTCATAAGTGACTGAAAGGTTGAGGGTGCATTGGTTAAACCAAAGGGCATTACTAAGAACTCATAGTGACCCTCATGAGTTCTAAAGGCAGTCTTAGGAATGTCTTCCTCCTTCATTCTAATCTGATGATATCCGGATCTCAAATCCAATTTAGAAAAAACAGTAGCACCAAATAGTTCATCTAGCAGCTCATCAATAACAGGTATGGGATACTTATCTTTAATAGTTTCTTGATTCAAAGCTCTATAATCAATACACATCCTCCAAGAGCCATCAGCCTTCCTGACTAAAAGAACAGGTGAAGCAAATGGACTGCTACTATTTCTGATGAACCCCACAGACAACAACTCCTTAACAATGTTCTCTATTTCATTTTTTTGATAATAAGGATACCTGTAAGGCCTCTGAGATACAGCTTGAGTCCCTTCCTTCAAGGTGATATGATGTTCATGATCTCTTAAAGGAGGCAGGCCTTCTGGAGTAGCAAAAACAGACTTATAATCCAGCAACAAGGCTGCAATAGCTTCAGGGATTTGACCCTCTGCAGACATCAACAAGGCTGCAATAGCTTCAGGAGTAAAATTTTTTTCTGTGTTTCTCGGCCTATCTCATCCCATTTTGGACAAAAATAATGCCGGAAAGAGGTTTTTTAATTTTTTGATATTTTTCTATTTTTTTCGGAATTTTCTAGCCCGGGTCGAGTGTGAACGGAATTCAGGTATAAAATTTTTTTCTCTCTTTCTCCGCCTATTTCATCCCGTTATGGCTAAAAATAATGCTGGAAAGGGGTTTTTTAATTTTTTGAATTTTTTTGCTATTTTTTTTGGAATTTTCTTGCCCGGGTCGAGTGTGAACGGAATTCGTGACTAAAATTTTTTCTCTCTTTCTCCGCCTATCTCATCCCATTTTGGCTAAAAATAATGCTGGAAATAGTTTTTTTTAATTTCTTGAATTTTTTAAATATTTTTTTCGGAATTTCCTTCCACGGGTCGAATTTGAACGAAATTCGGGTCTAAAATTTTTTTCTCTCTTTCTCCGCAAATCTCATCCCATTTTGGCTAAAAATAATTCCGGAAAGGGGTTTTTTTAATTTTTTGAAATTATTTGCTATTTTTTTTGGAATTTTCTTGCCCGGGTCGAGTATGAACGGAATTCGAGTCTAAAATTTTTTTTTCTCTTTCTCTGCCTATCTCATCCCATTTTGGCTAAAAATAATGTCGTAAAGAGTTTTTTTATTGTTGAATTTTTTAGCTATTTTTTTCGGAATTTCCTTCCACGGGTCTAGTATGAACGGAATTCAGGTCTAAAATTTTTTTCCCTTTCTCTGCCTAGCTCGTCCCATTTTGGCTAAAAATAATGCCGGAAAGGGGTTTTTTAATTTTTTAATTTTTTTTTTTATATTTTTCGGAATTTTCATGCCCGGGTCGAGTATGAACGGAATTCGGGTCTAAAATTTTTTTCTCTCTTTCTCCGCCAATCTCATCCCTTTTTGGCTAAAAATAATGCCGGAAAGGGGTCTTTTAAATTTTTTGAATTTATTTGCTATTTTTTTTTGGAATTTTCTTTCCCGGGTTGAGTGTGAATGGAATTCAGGTCTAAATTTTTTTTCACTCTTTCTCAGTCTATCTTATCCCGTTTTGGCTAAAAATAATGCCAGAAAGGGTTTTTTTAATTTCTTGAATTTTTTCGCTTTTTTTTTCGGAATTTCCTTGCACGGGTCGAATATGAACGGAATCCAGGAATAAATTTTTTTTTTCTCTTTCTTGGCCTCTCCCAACCCGTTTTGGATAGAAATAATGTCGGAATTAACTTTTTTAACTTTTTGAATTTTTTTACTATTTTTTATTTGGCATTTTCTTGCTCGGGTTGGGTAGAAACAGAATTCGGGAGTAAAATTTTCTTCTCTCTTTCCCAGCCTATGTCATCCCATTTTGGCTAAAAATTATGCCGGAAAGGAGTTTTATAATTTTTTTATTTTTTTTCTATTTTTTTCGGAATTTTCTTGCCCGGGTCGAGTATGTACGGAATTCGGGTCTAAAATTTTTTTCTCTCTTTCTCGGCCTATCTCATCCCATTTTGGCTAAAAATAATGTCGGAAAGAGGATTTTTAATTTCTTGAATTTTTTAGCTATTTTTTTCAGAATTTCCTTCCACGGGTCGAGTATAAACGGAATTCAGGTCTAAAATTTTTTTCTCTCTTTCTCGTCCTAGCTCATCCCATTTTGGCCAAAAATAATGCCGGAAAGGGGTTTTTTAATTTTTTAATTTTTTTTTATAATTTTTTCGGAATTTTCTTGCCTGGGTCGAGTATGAACGGAATTCGGGTCTATAATTTTTTTCTCTCTTTCTCTGCCTATTTCATCCCATTTTGGCTAAAAATAATGCCGGAAAGAGTTTTTTTAATTTCTTGAATTTTTTAGCTATTTTTTCCGGAATTTCCTTCCACGGGTCAAGTATGAACGGAATTCAGGTCTAAAATTGTTTTCTCTCTTTCTCGGCCTATCTTATCCCGTTTTGGCTAAAAATAATGCTGAAAAGGGTTTTTTTAATTTCTTGAATTTTTTAGGTTTTTTTTCGGAATTTCCTTGCACAGGTCGAGTAAGAACAGAATTTAGGAATTATTTTTTTTTTCTCTTTCTTGGCCTCTCCCAACCCATTTTGAATAGAAATAATGTCAGAATTAACTTTTTTAATTTTTTGAATTTTTTTACTATTTTTTAATTAGCATTTTCTAGCCCGGGTTGGGTAGGAACAAAATTCAGGAGTAAAATTTTTTTCTGTGTTTCTCGGCCTATCTCATCCCATTTTGGACAAAAATAATGCCGGAAAGAGGTTTTTTAATTTTTTGATATTTTTCTATTTTTTTTCGGAATTTTCTAGCCCGGGTCGAGTGTGAACGGAATTCAGGTATAAAATTTTTTTCTCTCTTTCTCCGCCTATTTCATCCCGTTATGGCTAAAAATAATGCTGGAAAGGGGTTTTTTAATTTTTTGAATTTTTTTGCTATTTTTTTTGGAATTTTCTTGCCCGGGTCGAGTGTGAACGGAATTCGTGACTAAAATTTTTTCTCTCTTTCTCCGCCTATCTCATCCCATTTTGGCTAAAAATAATGCTGGAAATAGTTTTTTTTAATTTCTTGAATTTTTTAAATATTTTTTTCGGAATTTCCTTCCACGGGTCGAATTTGAACGAAATTCGGGTCTAAAATTTTTTTCCCTCTTTCTCCGCAAATCTCATCCCATTTTGGCTAAAAATAATTCCGGAAAGGGGTTTTTTTAATTTTTTGAAATTATTTGCTATTTTTTTTGGAATTTTCTTGCCCGGGTCGAGTATGAACGGAATTCGAGTCTAAAATTTTTTTTTCTCTTTCTCTGCCTATCTCATCCCATTTTGGCTAAAAATAATGTCGTAAAGAGTTTTTTTATTGTTGAATTTTTTAGCTATTTTTTTCGGAATTTCCTTCCACGGGTCTAGTATGAACGGAATTCAGGTCTAAAATTTTTTTCTCTTTCTCTGCCTAGCTCGTCCCATTTTGGCTAAAAATAATGCCGGAAAGGGGTTTTTTAATTTTTTAATTTTTTTTTTTTATATTTTTCGGAATTTTCATGCCCGGGTCGAGTATGAACGGAATTCGGGTCTAAAATTTTTTTCTCTCTTTCTCGGCCTATTTCATCCCATTTTGGCTCAAAATAATGCCGGAAAGACTTTTTTCAATTTCTTGAATTTTTTAGCTATTTTTTTCGGAATTTCCTTCCACGGGTCAAGTATGAACGGAATTCAAGTCTAAAATTTTTTTCTCTCTTTCTCGGCCAATCTCATCCCATTTTGTCTAAAAATAATGTTGGAAAGGGGTTTTTTAATTTTTTGAATTTTTTTGCTATTTTTTTTTGGAATTTTCTTGCCCGGGTCGAGTGTGAATGAAATTCGGGACTAAAATTTTTTTCTCTCTTTCTCAGCCTATCTTATCCCGTTTTGGCTAAAAATAATGCCGGAAACGGTTTTTTTAATTTCTTGAATTTTTTTGGGTTTTTTTCGGAATTTCCTTGCGCAGGTCGAGTATGAACAGAATTCAGGAATAAATTTTTTTTTTCTCTTTCTTGGCCTCTCCCAACCCGTTTTGGATAGAAATAATGTCGGAATTAAATTTTTTAATTTTTTTCCTATTTTTTATTTGGCATTTTCTAGCTCGGGTTGGGTAGGAAGAGAATTCGGGAGTAAAATTTTTTTTTCTCTCTTTCTCGGCCTATCTCATCCCCTTTTTGCTAAAAATAATGCCGGAAATTGGTTTTTTAATTTTTTGATTTTTTTTTTCTATTTTTTTTGGAATTTTCTTGCCCGGATCGAGTATGAACGGAATTCGGGTATAAAATTTTTTTCTCTCTTTCTCGGCCTATCTCGTCCCATTTTGGCTAAAAATAATTCCGGAAAGGGGTTTTTTTAATTTTTTGAAATTATTTGCTATTTTTTTTGGAATTTTCTTGCCCGGGTCGAGTATGAACAGAATTCGGGTCTAAAATTTTTTTCTCTCTTTCTCCGCCTATCTCGTCCCATTTTGGCTAAAAATAATGTCGGAAAGAGTTTTTTTTATTGTTGAATTTTTTAGCTATTTTTTTCGGAATTTCCTTCCACGGGTCGAGTATGAACGGAATTCTGGTCTAAAATTTTTTTCTCCCTTTCTCTGCCTAGCTCATCCCATTTTGGCTAAAAATAATGCCGGAAAGGGGGTTTTTAATTTTTTAATTTTTTTTTTATATTTTTCGGAATTTTCATGCCCGGGTCGAGTATGAACGGAATTCGGGTCTAAAATTTTTTTCTCTCTTTCTCGGCCTATTTTATCCCATTTTGGCTCAAAATAATGCCGGAAAGAGTTTTTTCAATTTCTTGAATTTTTTAGCTATTTTTTTCGGAATTTCCTTCCACGGGTCGAGTATAAACAGAATTCAGGTCTAAAATTTTTTTCTCTCTTTCTCGTCCTAGCTCATCCCATTTTGGCCAAAAATAATGCCGGAAAGGGGTTTTTTAATTTTTTAATTTTTTTTTATAATTTTTTCGGAATTTTCTTGCCTGGGTCGAGTATGAACGGAATTCGGGTCTATAATTTTTTTCTCTCTTTCTCTGCCTATTTCATCCCATTTTGGCTAAAAATAATGCCGGAAAGAGTTTTTTTAATTTCTTGAATTTTTTAGCTATTTTTTCCGGAATTTCCTTCCACGGGTCAAGTATGAACGGAATTCAGGTCTAAAATTGTTTTCTCTCTTTCTCGGCCTATCTTATCCCGTTTTGGCTAAAAATAATGCTGAAAAGGGTTTTTTTAATTTCTTGAATTTTTTAGGTTTTTTTTCGGAATTTCCTTGCACAGGTCGAGTAAGAACAGAATTTAGGAATTATTTTTTTTTTTCTCTTTCTTGGCCTCTCCCAACCCGTTTTGAATAGAAATAATGTCAGAATTAACTTTTTTAATTTTTTGAATTTTTTTACTATTTTTTAATTAGCATTTTCTAGCCCGGGTTGGGTAGGAACAAAATTCAGGAGTAAAATTTTTTTCTGTGTTTCTCGGCCTATCTCATCCCATTTTGGACAAAAATAATGCCGGAAAGAGGTTTTTTAATTTTTTGATATTTTTCTATTTTTTTCGGAATTTTCTAGCCCGGGTCGAGTGTGAACGGAATTCAGGTATAAAATTTTTTTCTCTCTTTCTCCGCCTATTTCATCCCGTTATGGCTAAAAATAATGCTGGAAAGGGGTTTTTTAATTTTTTGAATTTTTTTGCTATTTTTTTTGGAATTTTCTTGTCCGGGTCGAGTGTGAACGGAATTCGTGACTAAAATTTTTTCTCTCTTTCTCCGCCTATCTCATCCCATTTTGGCTAAAAATAATGCTGGAAATAGTTTTTTTTAATTTCTTGAATTTTTTAAATATTTTTTTCGGAATTTCCTTCCACGGGTCGAATTTGAACGAAATTCGGGTCTAAAATTTTTTTCTCTCTTTCTCCGCAAATCTCATCCCATTTTGGCTAAAAATAATTCCGGAAAGGGGTTTTTTTAATTTTTTGAAATTATTTGCTATTTTTTTTGGAATTTTCTTGCCCGGGTCGAGTATGAACGGAATTCGAGTCTAAAATTTTTTTTTCTCTTTCTCTGCCTATCTCATCCCATTTTGGCTAAAAATAATGTCGTAAAGAGTTTTTTTATTGTTGAATTTTTTAGCTATTTTTTTCGGAATTTCCTTCCACGGGTCTAGTATGAACGGAATTCAGGTCTAAAATTTTTTTCTCTTTCTCTGCCTAGCTCGTCCCATTTTGGCTAAAAATAATGCCGGAAAGGGGTTTTTTAATTTTTTAATTTTTTTTTTATATTTTTCAGAATTTTCATGCCCGGGTCGAGTATGAACGGAATTCGGGTCTAAAATTTTTTTCTATCTTTCTCCGCCAATCTCATCCCTTTTTGGCTAAAAATAATGCCGGAAAGGGGTCTTTTAAATTTTTTGAATTTATTTGCTATTTTTTTTTGGAATTTTCTTTCCCGGGTTGAGTGTGAACGGAATTCGGGTCTAAATTTTTTTTCACTCTTTCTCAGTCTATCTTATCCCGTTTTGGCTAAAAATAATGCCAGAAAGGGTTTTTTTAATTTCTTGAATTTTTTCGCTTTTTTTTCGGAATTTCCTTGCACGGGTCGAATATGAACGGAATCCAGAAAAAAATTTTTTTTTTCTCTTTCTTGGCCTCTCCCAACCCGTTTTGGATAGAAATAATGTCGGAATTAACTTTTTTAACTTTTTGAATTTTTTTACTATTTTTTATTTGGCATTTTCTTGCTCGGGTTGGGTAGAAACAGAATTCGGGAGTAAAATTTTCTTCTCTCTTTCCCAGCCTATGTCATCCCATTTTGGCTAAAAATTATGCCGGAAAGGAGTTTTATAATTTTTTTATTTTTTTTCTATTTTTTTCGGAATTTTCTTGCCCGGGTCGAGTATGTACGGAATTCGGGTCTAAAATTTTTTTCTCTCTTTCTCGGCCTATCTCATCCCATTTTGGCTAAAAATAATGTCGGAAAGAGGATTTTTAATTTCTTGAATTTTTTAGCTATTTTTTTCAAAATTTCCTTCCACGGGTCGAGTATAAACGGAATTCAGGTCTAAAATTTTTTTCTCTCTTTCTCGTCCTAGCTCATCCCATTTTGGCCAAAAATAATGCCGGAAAGGGGTTTTTTAATTTTTTAATTTTTTTTTATAATTTTTTCGGAATTTTCTTGCCTGGGTCGAGTATGAACGGAATTCGGGTCTATAATTTTTTTCTCTCTTTCTCTGCCTATTTCATCCCATTTTGGCTAAAAATAATGCCGGAAAGAGTTTTTTTAATTTCTTGAATTTTTTAGCTATTTTTTCCGGAATTTCCTTCCACGGGTCAAGTATGAACGGAATTCAGGTCTAAAATTGTTTTCTCTCTTTCTCGGCCTATCTTATCCCGTTTTGGCTAAAAATAATGCTGAAAAGGGTTTTTTTAATTTCTTGAATTTTTTAGGTTTTTTTTCGGAATTTCCTTGCACAGGTCGAGTAAGAACAGAATTTAGGAATTATTTTTTTTTTTCTCTTTCTTGGCCTCTCCCAACCCGTTTTGAATAGAAATAATGTCAGAATTAACTTTTTTAATTTTTTGAATTTTTTTACTATTTTTTAATTAGCATTTTCTAGCCCGGGTTGGGTAGGAACAAAATTCAGGAGTAAAATTTTTTTCTGTGTTTCTCGGCCTATCTCATCCCATTTTGGACAAAAATAATGCCGGAAAGAGGTTTTTTAATTTTTTGATATTTTTCTATTTTTTTCAGAATTTTCTAGCCCGGGTCGAGTATGAACGGAATTCAGGTATAAAATTTTTTTCTCTCTTTCTCCGCCTATTTCATCCCGTTATGGCTAAAAATAATGCCGGAAAGGTGTTTTTTAATTTTTTGAATTTTTTTGCTATTTTTTTTGGAATTTTCTTGCCCGGGTCGAGTGTGAACGGAATTCGTGACTAAAATTTTCTCTCTCTTTCTCCGCCTATCTCATCCCATTTTGGCTAAAAATAATGCCGGAAAGAGTTTTTTTTTTTAATTTCTTGAATTTTTTAAATATTTTTTTCGGAATTTCCTTCCACGGGTCGAGTATGAACGAAATTCGGGTCTAAAATTTTTATCTCTCTTTCTCCGCCAATCTCATCCCTTTTTGGCTAAAAATAATGCCGGAAAGGGGTCTTTTAAATTTTTTGAATTTATTTGCTATTTTTTTTGGAATTTTCTTTCCCGGGTTGAGTGTGAACGGAATTCGGGTCTAAATTTTTTTTCTCTCTTTCTCAGTCTATCTTATCCCGTTTTGGCTAAAAATAATGCCAGAAAGGGTTTTTTTAATTTCTTGAATTTTTTCGCTTTTTTTTCGGAATTTCCTTGCACGGGTCGAATATGAACGGAATCCAGGAATAAATTTTTTTTTCTCTTTCTTGGCCTCTCCCAACCCGGTTTGGATAGAAATAATGTCGGAATTAACTTTTTTAACTTTTTGAATTTTTTTACTATTTTTTATTTGGCATTTTCTTGCTCGGGTTGGGTAGAAACAGAATTCGGGAGTAAAATTTTTTTCTCTCTTTCTCGCCCTATCGTATCCCGTTTTGGCTAAAAATACTGTCGGAAATAGGTTTTTTACTTTTTTGATTTTTTTTCTATTTTTTTCGGAATTTTCTTGCCCGTGTCGAGTTTGAACGGAATTCGGGTATAAAATTTTTTTCTCTCTTTCTCCTCCAATTTCATCCCGTTATGGCTAAAAATAATGCCGGAAAGGGGTTTTTTAATTTTTTGAATTTTTTGCTATTTTTTTTGGAATTTTCTTGCCCGGGTCTAGTGTGAACGGAATTCGTGAGTAAAATTTTCTTCTCTCTTTCCCAGCCTATCTCATCCCATTTTTGCTATAAATTATGCCGGAAAGGAGTTTTATAATTTTTTTATTTTTTTTTCTATTTTTTTCTGAATTTTCTTGCCCGGGTCGAGTATGTACGGAATTCGGGTCTAAAATTTTTTTTTCTCTTTCTCGGCCTATCTCATCCCATTTTGGCTAAAAATAATGTCGGAAAGAGGATTTTTAATTTCTTGAATTTTTTAGCTATTTTTTTCGGAATTTCCTTCCACGGGTCGAGTATAAACGGAATTCAGGTCTAAAATTTTTTTCTCTCTTTCTCGTCCTAGCTCATCCCATTTTGGCCAAAAATAATGCCGGAAAGGGGTTTTTTAATTTTTTAATTTTTTTTTATAATTTTTTCGGAATTTTCTTGCCCGGGTCGAGTATGAACGGAATTCGGGTCTATAATTTTTTTCTCTCTTTCTCTGCCTATTTCATCCCATTTTGGCTAAAAATAATGCCGTAAAGAGTTTTTTTAATTTCTTGAATTTTTTAGCTATTTTTTTCGGAATTTCCTTCCACGGGTCAAGTATGAACGGAATTCAAGTCTAAAATTTTTTTCTCTCTTTCTCGGCCAATCTCATCCCATTTTGTCTAAAAATAATGTCGGAAAGGGGTTTTTTAATTTTTTGAATTTTTTTGCTATTTTTTTTTGGAATTTTCTTGCCCGGGTCGAGTGTGAATGAAATTCGGGACTAAAATTTTTTTCTCTCTTTCTCAGCCTATCTTATCCCGTTTTGGCTAAAAATAATGCCGGAAACGGTTTTTTTAATTTCTTGAATTTTTTTGGGTTTTTTTCGGAATTTCCTTGCGCAGGTCGAGTATGAACAGAATTCAGGAATAAATTTTTTTTTTCTCTTTCTTGGCCTCTCCCAACCCGTTTTGGATAGAAATAATGTCGGAATTAAATTTTTTAATTTTTTTCCTATTTTTTATTTGGCATTTTCTAGCTCGGGTTGGGTAGGAAGAGAATTCGGGAGTAAAATTTTTTTTCCTCTCTTTCTCGGCCTATCTCATCCCGTTTTTGCTAAAAATAATGCCGGAAATTGGTTTTTTAATTTTTTGATTTTTTTTTTCTATTTTTTTTGGAATTTTCTTGCCCGGATCGAGTATGAACGGAATTCGGGTATAAAATTTTTTTCTCTCTTTCTCCGCCTATCTCGTCCCATTTTGGCTAAAAATAATGTCGGAAAGAGTTTTTTTATTGTTGAATTTTTTAGCTATTTTTTTCGGAATTTCCTTCCACGGGTCGAGTATGAACGGAATTCTGGTCTAAAATTTTTTTCTCCCTTTCTCTGCCTAGCTCGTCCCATTTTGGCTAAAAATAATTCCGGAAAGGGGTTTTTTTAATTTTTTGAAATTATTTGCTATTTTTTTTGGAATTTTCTTGCCCGGGTCGAGTATGAACGGAATTCGGGTCTAAAATTCTTTTCTCTCTTTCTCCGCCTATCTCGTCCCATTTTGGCTAAAAATAATGTCGGAAAGAGTTTTTTTTATTGTTGAATTTTTTAGCTATTTTTTTCGGAATTTCTTTCCACGGGTCGAGTATGAACGGAATTCTGGTCTAAAATTTTTTTCTCCCTTTCTCTGCCTAGCTCATCCCATTTTGGCTAAAAATAATGCCGGAAAGGGGTTTTTTAATTTTTTAATTTTTTTTTTATATTTTTCGGAATTTTCATGCCCGGGTCGAGTATGAACGGAATTCGGGTCTAAAATTTTTTTAACTCTTTCTCGGCCTATTTTATCCCATTTTGGCTCAAAATAATGCCGGAAAGAGTTTTTTCAATTTCTTGAATTTTTTAGCTATTTTTTTCGGAATTTCCTTCCACGGGTCAAGTATGAACGGAATTCAGGTCTAAAATTTTTTTCTCTCTTTCTCGTCCAATCTCATCCCATTTTGTCTAAAAATAATGATGGAAAGGGGTTTTTTAATTTTTTGAATTTTTTTGCTATTTTTTTTTGGAGTTTTCTTGCCAGGGTAGAGTGTAAACGGAATTTGGGACTAAAATTGTTTTCTCTCTTTCGCGGCCTATCTTATCCCGTTTTGGCTAAAAATAATGCTGAAAAGGGTTTTTTTAATTTCTTGAATTTTTTAGGTTTTTTTTCGGAATTTCCTTGCACAGGTCGAGTAAGAACAGAATTTAGGAATAATTTTTTTTTTCTCTTTCTTGGCCTCTCCCAACCCGTTTTGGATAGAAATAATGTCAGAATTAAGTTTTTTAGTTTTTTGAATTTTTTTACTATTTTTTAATTGGCATTTTCTAGCTCGGGTTGGGTAGGAACAGAATTCAGGAGTAAAATTTTTTTCTCTGTTTCTCGGCCTATCTCATCCCATTTTGGACAAAAATAATGCCGGAAAGAGGTTTTTTAATTTTTTGATATTTTTCTATTTTTTTCAGAATTTTGTAGCCCAGGTCGATTATGAACGGAATTCAGGTATAAAATTTTTTTCTCTCTTTCTCCGCCTATTTCATCCCGTTATGGCTAAAAATAATGCCGGAAAGGTGTTTTTTAATTTTTTGAATTTTTTTGCTATTTTTTTTGGAATTTCCCGGGTCGAGTGTGAACGGAATTCGTGACTAAAATTTTTTCTCTCTTTCTCCGCCTATCTCATCCCATTTTGGCTAAAAATAATGCCGGAAAGAGTTTTTTTTTTTTAATTTCTTGAATTTTTTAAATATTTTTTTCGGAATTTCCTTCCACGGGTCGAGTATGAACGAAATTCGGGTCTAAAATTTTTATCTCTCTTTCTCTGCCAATCTCATCCCTTTTTGGCTAAAAATAATGCCGGAAAGGGGTCTTTTAAATTTTTTGAATTTATTTGCTATTTTTTTTTGGAATTTTCTTTCCCGGGTTGAGTGTGAACGGAATTCGGGTCTAAATTTTTTTTCTCTCTTTCTCAGTCTATCTTATCCCGTTTTGGCTAAAAATAATGCCAGAAAGGGTTTTTTTAATTTCTTGAATTTTTTCGCTTTTTTTTCGGAATTTCCTTGCACGGGTCGAATATGAACGGAATCCAGAAAAAAATTTTTTTTTTCTCTTTCTTGGCCTCTCCCAACCCGTTTTGGATAGAAATAATGTCGGAATTAACTTTTTTAACTTTTTGAATTTTTTTACTATTTTTTATTTGGCATTTTCTTGCTCGGGTTGGGTAGAAACAGAATTCGGGAGTAAAATTTTCTTCTCTCTTTCCCAGCCTATGTCATCCCATTTTGGCTAAAAATTATGCCGGAAAGGAGTTTTATAATTTTTTTATTTTTTTTCTATTTTTTTCGGAATTTTCTTGCCCGGGTCGAGTATGTACGGAATTCGGGTCTAAAATTTTTTTCTCTCTTTCTCGGCCTATCTCATCCCATTTTGGCTAAAAATAATGTCGGAAAGAGGATTTTTAATTTCTTGAATTTTTTAGCTATTTTTTTCAAAATTTCCTTCCACGGGTCGAGTATAAACGGAATTCAGGTCTAAAATTTTTTTCTCTCTTTCTCGTCCTAGCTCATCCCATTTTGGCCAAAAATAATGCCGGAAAGGGGTTTTTTAATTTTTTAATTTTTTTTTATAATTTTTTCGGAATTTTCTTGCCTGGGTCGAGTATGAACGGAATTCGGGTCTATAATTTTTTTCTCTCTTTCTCTGCCTATTTCATCCCATTTTGGCTAAAAATAATGCCGGAAAGAGTTTTTTTAATTTCTTGAATTTTTTAGCTATTTTTTCCGGAATTTCCTTCCACGGGTCAAGTATGAACGGAATTCAGGTCTAAAATTATTTTCTCTCTTTCTCGGCCTATCTTATCCCGTTTTGGCTAAAAATAATGCTGAAAAGGGTTTTTTTAATTTCTTGAATTTTTTAGGTTTTTTTTCGGAATTTCCTTGCACAGGTCGAGTAAGAACAGAATTTAGGAATTATTTTTTTTTTTCTCTTTCTTGGCCTCTCCCAACCCGTTTTGAATAGAAATAATGTCAGAATTAACTTTTTTAATTTTTTGAATTTTTTTACTATTTTTTAATTAGCATTTTCTAGCCCGGGTTGGGTAGGAACAAAATTCAGGAGTAAAATTTTTTTCTGTGTTTCTCGGCCTATCTCATCCCATTTTGGACAAAAATAATGCCGGAAAGAGGTTTTTTAATTTTTTGATATTTTTCTATTTTTTTCAGAATTTTCTAGCCCGGGTCGAGTATGAACGGAATTCAGGTATAAAATTTTTTTCTCTCTTTCTCCGCCTATTTCATCCCGTTATGGCTAAAAATAATGCCGGAAAGGTGTTTTTTAATTTTTTGAATTTTTTTGCTATTTTTTTTGGAATTTTCTTGCCTGGGTCGAGTGTGAACGGAATTCGTGACTAAAATTTTTTCTCTCTTTCTCCGCCTATCTCATCCCATTTTGGCTAAAAATAATGCCGGAAAGAGTTTTTTTTTTTAATTTCTTGAATTTTTTAAATATTTTTTTCGGAATTTCCTTCCACGGGTCGAGTATGAACGAAATTCGGGTCTAAAATTTTTATCTCTCTTTCTCCGCCAATCTCATCCCTTTTTGGCTAAAAATAATGCCGGAAAGGGGTCTTTTAAATTTTTTGAATTTATTTGCTATTTTTTTTGGAATTTTCTTTCCCGGGTTGAGTGTGAACGGAATTCGGGTCTAAATTTTTTTTCTCTCTTTCTCAGTCTATCTTATCCCGTTTTGGCTAAAAATAATGCCATAAAGGGTTTTTTTAATTTCTTGAATTTTTTCGCTTTTTTTTCGGAATTTCCTTGCACGGGTCGAATATGAACGGAATCCAGGAATAAATTTTTTTTTCTCTTTCTTGGCCTCTCCCAACCCGGTTTGGATAGAAATAATGTCGGAATTAACTTTTTTAACTTTTTGAATTTTTTTACTATTTTTTATTTGGCATTTTCTTGCTCGGGTTGGGTAGAAACAGAATTCGGGAGTAAAATTTTTTTCTCTCTTTCTCGCCCTATCGTATCCCGTTTTGGCTAAAAATACTGTCGGAAATAGGTTTTTTACTTTTTTGATTTTTTTTCTATTTTTTTCGGAATTTTCTTGCCCGTGTCGAGTTTGAACGGAATTCGGGTATAAAATTTTTTTCTCTCTTTCTCCTCCAATTTCATCCCGTTATGGCTAAAAATAATGCCGGAAAGGGGTTTTTTAATTTTTTGAATTTTTTGCTATTTTTTTTGGAATTTTCTTGCCCGGGTCTAGTGTGAACGGAATTCGTGAGTAAAATTTTCTTCTCTCTTTCCCAGCCTATCTCATCCCATTTTTGCTATAAATTATGCCGGAAAGGAGTTTTATAATTTTTTTATTTTTTTTTCTATTTTTTTCGGAATTTTCTTGCCCGGGTCGAGTATGTACGGAATTCGGGTCTAAAATTTTTTTTTCTCTTTCTCGGCCTATCTCATCCCATTTTGGCTAAAAATAATGTCGGAAAGAGGATTTTTAATTTCTTGAATTTTTTAGCTATTTTTTTCGGAATTTCCTTCCACGGGTCGAGTATAAACGGAATTCAGGTCTAAAATTTTTTTCTCTCTTTCTCGTCCTAGCTCATCCCATTTTGGCCAAAAATAATGCCGGAAAGGGGTTTTTTAATTTTTTAATTTTTTTTTATAATTTTTTCGGAATTTTCTTGCCCGGGTCGAGTATGAACGGAATTCGGGTCTATAATTTTTTTCTCTCTTTCTCTGCCTATTTCATCCCATTTTGGCTAAAAATAATGCCGTAAAGAGTTTTTTTAATTTCTTGAATTTTTTAGCTATTTTTTTCGGAATTTCCTTCCACGGGTCAAGTATGAACGGAATTCAAGTCTAAAATTTTTTTCTCTCTTTCTCGGCCAATCTCATCCCATTTTGTCTAAAAATAATGTCGGAAAGGGGTTTTTTAATTTTTTGAATTTTTTTGCTATTTTTTTTTGGAATTTTCTTGCCCGGGTCGAGTGTGAATGAAATTCGGGACTAAAATTTTTTTCTCTCTTTCTCAGCCTATCTTATCCCGTTTTGGCTAAAAATAATGCCGGAAACGGTTTTTTTAATTTCTTGAATTTTTTTGGGTTTTTTTCGGAATTTCCTTGCGCAGGTCGAGTATGAACAGAATTCAGGAATAAATTTTTTTTTTCTCTTTCTTGGCCTCTCCCAACCCGTTTTGGATAGAAATAATGTCGGAATTAAATTTTTTAATTTTTTTCCTATTTTTTATTTGGCATTTTCTAGCTCGGGTTGGGTAGGAAGAGAATTCGGGAGTAAAATTTTTTTTTCTCTCTTTCTCGGCCTATCTCATCCCGTTTTTGCTAAAAATAATGCCGGAAATTGGTTTTTTAATTTTTTGATTTTTTTTTTCTATTTTTTTTGGAATTTTCTTGCCCGGATCGAGTATGAACGGAATTCGGGTATAAAATTTTTTTCTCTTTCTCCGCCTATCTCGTCCCATTTTGGCTAAAAATAATGTCGGAAAGAGTTTTTTTATTGTTGAATTTTTTAGCTATTTTTTTCGGAATTTCCTTCCACGGGTCGAGTATGAACGGAATTCTGGTCTAAAATTTTTTTCTCCCTTTCTCTGCCTAGCTCGTCCCATTTTGGCTAAAAATAATTCCGGAAAGGGGTTTTTTTAATTTTTTGAAATTATTTGCTATTTTTTTTGGAATTTTCTTGCCCGGGTCGAGTATGAACGGAATTCGGGTCTAAAATTCTTTTCTCTCTTTCTCCGCCTATCTCGTCCCATTTTGGCTAAAAATAATGTCGGAAAGAGTTTTTTTTATTGTTGAATTTTTTAGCTATTTTTTTCGGAATTTCCTTCCACGGGTCGAGTATGAACGGAATTCTGGTCTAAAATTTTTTTCTCCCTTTCTCTGCCTAGCTCATCCCATTTTGGCTAAAAATAATGCCGGAAAGGGGTTTTTTAATTTTTTAATTTTTTTTTTATATTTTTCGGAATTTTCATGCCCGGGTCGAGTATGAACGGAATTCGGGTCTAAAATTTTTTTAACTCTTTCTCGGCCTATTTTATCCCATTTTGGCTCAAAATAATGCCGGAAAGAGTTTTTTCAATTTCTTGAATTTTTTAGCTATTTTTTTCGGAATTTCCTTCCACGGGTCAAGTATGAACGGAATTCAGGTCTAAAATTTTTTTCTCTCTTTCTCGTCCAATCTCATCCCATTTTGTCTAAAAATAATGATGGAAAGGGGTTTTTTAATTTTTTGAATTTTTTTGCTATTTTTTTTTGGAGTTTTCTTGCCAGGGTAGAGTGTAAACGGAATTTGGGACTAAAATTGTTTTCTCTCTTTCGCGGCCTATCTTATCCCGTTTTGGCTAAAAATAATGCTGAAAAGGGTTTTTTTAATTTCTTGAATTTTTTAGGTTTTTTTTCGGAATTTCCTTGCACAGGTCGAGTAAGAACAGAATTTAGGAATAATTTTTTTTTTCTCTTTCTTGGCCTCTCCCAACCCGTTTTGGATAGAAATAATGTCAGAATTAAGTTTTTTAGTTTTTTGAATTTTTTTACTATTTTTTAATTGGCATTTTCTAGCTCGGGTTGGGTAGGAACAGAATTCAGGAGTAAAATTTTTTTCTCTGTTTCTCGGCCTATCTCATCCCATTTTGGACAAAAATAATGCCGGAAAGAGGTTTTTTAATTTTTTGATATTTTTCTATTTTTTTCAGAATTTTCTAGCCCGGGTCGATTATGAACGGAATTCAGGTATAAAATTTTTTTCTCTCTTTCTCCGCCTATTTCATCCCGTTATGGCTAAAAATAATGCCGGAAAGGTGTTTTTTAATTTTTTGAATTTTTTTGCTATTTTTTTTGGAATTTCCCGGGTCGAGTGTGAACGGAATTCGTGACTAAAATTTTTTCTCTCTTTCTCCGCCTATCTCATCCCATTTTGGCTAAAAATAATGCCGGAAAGAGTTTTTTTTTTTAATTTCTTGAATTTTTTAAATATTTTTTTCGGAATTTCCTTCCACGGGTCGAGTATGAACGAAATTCGGGTCTAAAATTTTTATCTCTCTTTCTCTGCCAATCTCATCCCTTTTTGGCTAAAAATAATGCCGGAAAGGGGTCTTTTAAATTTTTTGAATTTATTTGCTATTTTTTTTTGGAATTTTCTTTCCCGGGTTGAGTGTGAACGGAATTCGGGTCTAAATTTTTTTTCTCTCTTTCTCAGTCTATCTTATCCCGTTTTGGCTAAAAATAATGCAAGAAAGGGTTTTTTTAATTTCTTGAATTTTTTCGCTTTTTTTTCGAAATTTCCTTGCACGGGTCGAATATGAACGGAATCCAGGAATAAATTTTTTTTTCTCTTTCTTGGCCTCTCCCAACCCGGTTTGGATAGAAATAATGTCGGAATTAACTTTTTTAACTTTTTGAATTTTTTTACTATTTTTTATTTGGCATTTTCTTGCTCGGGTTGGGTAGAAACAGAATTCGGGAGTAAAATTTTTTTCTCTCTTTCTCGCCCTATCGTATCCCGTTTTGGCTAAAAATACTGTCGGAAATAGGTTTTTTACTTTTTTGATTTTTTTTCTATTTTTTTCGGAATTTTCTTGCCCGTGTCGAGTTTGAACGGAATTCGGGTATAAAATTTTTTTCTCTCTTTCTCCTCCAATTTCATCCCGTTATGGCTAAAAATAATGCCGGAAAGGGGTTTTTTAATTTTTTGAATTTTTTGCTATTTTTTTTGGAATTTTCTTGCCCGGGTCTAGTGTGAACGGAATTCGTGAGTAAAATTTTCTTCTCTCTTTCCCAGCCTATCTCATCCCATTTTTGCTATAAATTATGCCGGAAAGGAGTTTTATAATTTTTTTATTTTTTTTTCTATTTTTTTCGGAATTTTCTTGCCCGGGTCGAGTATGTACGGAATTCGGGTCTAAAATTTTTTTTTCTCTTTCTCGGCCTATCTCATCCCATTTTGGCTAAAAATAATGTCGGAAAGAGGATTTTTAATTTCTTGAATTTTTTAGCTATTTTTTTCGGAATTTCCTTCCACGGGTCGAGTATAAACGGAATTCAGGTCTAAAATTTTTTTCTCTCTTTCTCGTCCTAGCTCATCCCATTTTGGCCAAAAATAATGCCGGAAAGGGGTTTTTTAATTTTTTAATTTTTTTTTATAATTTTTTCGGAATTTTCTTGCCCGGGTCGAGTATGAACGGAATTCGGGTCTATAATTTTTTTCTCTCTTTCTCTGCCTATTTCATCCCATTTTGGCTAAAAATAATGCCGTAAAGAGTTTTTTTAATTTCTTGAATTTTTTAGCTATTTTTTTCGGAATTTCCTTCCACGGGTCAAGTATGAACGGAATTCAAGTCTAAAATTTTTTTCTCTCTTTCTCGGCCAATCTCATCCCATTTTGTCTAAAAATAATGTCGGAAAGGGGTTTTTTAATTTTTTGAATTTTTTTGCTATTTTTTTTTGGAATTTTCTTGCCCGGGTCGAGTGTGAATGAAATTCGGGACTAAAATTTTTTTCTCTCTTTCTCAGCCTATCTTATCCCGTTTTGGCTAAAAATAATGCCGGAAACGGTTTTTTTAATTTCTTGAATTTTTTTGGGTTTTTTTCGGAATTTCCTTGCGCAGGTCGAGTATGAACAGAATTCAGGAATAAATTTTTTTTTTCTCTTTCTTGGCCTCTCCCAACCCGTTTTGGATAGAAATAATGTCGGAATTAAATTTTTTAATTTTTTTCCTATTTTTTATTTGGCATTTTCTAGCTCGGGTTGGGTAGGAAGAGAATTCGGGAGTAAAATTTTTTTTTCTCTCTTTCTCGGCCTATCTCATCCCGTTTTTGCTAAAAATAATGCCGGAAATTGGTTTTTTAATTTTTTGATTTTTTTTTTCTATTTTTTTTGGAATTTTCTTGCCCGGATCGAGTATGAACGGAATTCGGGTATAAAATTTTTTTCTCTCTTTCTCCGCCTATCTCGTCCCATTTTGGCTAAAAATAATGTCGGAAAGAGTTTTTTTATTGTTGAATTTTTTAGCTATTTTTTTCGGAATTTCCTTCCACGGGTCGAGTATGAACGGAATTCTGGTCTAAAATTTTTTTCTCCCTTTCTCTGCCTAGCTCGTCCCATTTTGGCTAAAAATAATTCCGGAAAGGGGTTTTTTTAATTTTTTGAAATTATTTGCTATTTTTTTTGGAATTTTCTTGCCCGGGTCGAGTATGAACGGAATTCGGGTCTAAAATTCTTTTCTCTCTTTCTCCGCCTATCTCGTCCCATTTTGGCTAAAAATAATGTCGGAAAGAGTTTTTTTTATTGTTGAATTTTTTAGCTATTTTTTTCGGAATTTCCTTCCACGGGTCGAGTATGAACGGAATTCTGGTCTAAAATTTTTTTCTCCCTTTCTCTGCCTAGCTCATCCCATTTTGGCTAAAAATAATGCCGGAAAGGGGTTTTTTAATTTTTTAATTTTTTTT
Organism: Quercus berberidifolia; assembly: GCA_028535905.1. Classification (NCBI taxonomy): domain Eukaryota; kingdom Viridiplantae; phylum Streptophyta; class Magnoliopsida; order Fagales; family Fagaceae; genus Quercus; species Quercus berberidifolia. The sequence continues at coordinate 82,370 of JAPQVW010000047.1, forward strand.
TTATATTTTTCGGAATTTTCATGCCCGGGTCGAGTATGAACGGAATTCGGGTCTAAAATTTTTTTAACTCTTTCTCGGCCTATTTTATCCCATTTTGGCTCAAAATAATGCCGGAAAGAGTTTTTTCAATTTCTTGAATTTTTTAGCTATTTTTTTCGGAATTTCCTTCCACGGGTCAAGTATGAACGGAATTCAGGTCTAAAATTTTTTTCTCTCTTTCTCGTCCAATCTCATCCCATTTTGTCTAAAAATAATGATGGAAAGGGGTTTTTTAATTTTTTGAATTTTTTTGCTATTTTTTTTTGGAGTTTTCTTGCCAGGGTAGAGTGTAAACGGAATTTGGGACTAAAATTGTTTTCTCTCTTTCGCGGCCTATCTTATCCCGTTTTGGCTAAAAATAATGCTGAAAAGGGTTTTTTTAATTTCTTGAATTTTTTAGGTTTTTTTTCGGAATTTCCTTGCACAGGTCGAGTAAGAACAGAATTTAGGAATAATTTTTTTTTTCTCTTTCTTGGCCTCTCCCAACCCGTTTTGGATAGAAATAATGTCAGAATTAAGTTTTTTAGTTTTTTGAATTTTTTTACTATTTTTTAATTGGCATTTTCTAGCTCGGGTTGGGTAGGAACAGAATTCAGGAGTAAAATTTTTTTCTCTGTTTCTCGGCCTATCTCATCCCATTTTGGACAAAAATAATGCCGGAAAGAGGTTTTTTAATTTTTTGATATTTTTCTATTTTTTTCAGAATTTTCTAGCCCGGGTCGATTATGAACGGAATTCAGGTATAAAATTTTTTTCTCTCTTTCTCCGCCTATTTCATCCCGTTATGGCTAAAAATAATGCCGGAAAGGTGTTTTTTAATTTTTTGAATTTTTTTGCTATTTTTTTTGGAATTTCCCGGGTCGAGTGTGAACGGAATTCGTGACTAAAATTTTTTCTCTCTTTCTCCGCCTATCTCATCCCATTTTGGCTAAAAATAATGCCGGAAAGAGTTTTTTTTTTTTAATTTCTTGAATTTTTTAAATATTTTTTTCGGAATTTCCTTCCACGGGTCGAGTATGAACGAAATTCGGGTCTAAAATTTTTATCTCTCTTTCTCTGCCAATCTCATCCCTTTTTGGCTAAAAATAATGCCGGAAAGGGGTCTTTTAAATTTTTTGAATTTATTTGCTATTTTTTTTTGGAATTTTCTTTCCCGGGTTGAGTGTGAACGGAATTCGGGTCTAAATTTTTTTTCTCTCTTTCTCAGTCTATCTTATCCCGTTTTGGCTAAAAATAATGCAAGAAAGGGTTTTTTTAATTTCTTGAATTTTTTCGCTTTTTTTTCGAAATTTCCTTGCACGGGTCGAATATGAACGGAATCCAGGAATAAATTTTTTTTTCTCTTTCTTGGCCTCTCCCAACCCGGTTTGGATAGAAATAATGTCGGAATTAACTTTTTTAACTTTTTGAATTTTTTTACTATTTTTTATTTGGCATTTTCTTGCTCGGGTTGGGTAGAAACAGAATTCGGGAGTAAAATTTTTTTCTCTCTTTCTCGCCCTATCGTATCCCGTTTTGGCTAAAAATACTGTCGGAAATAGGTTTTTTACTTTTTTGATTTTTTTTCTATTTTTTTCGGAATTTTCTTGCCCGTGTCGAGTTTGAACGGAATTCGGGTATAAAATTTTTTTCTCTCTTTCTCCTCCAATTTCATCCCGTTATGGCTAAAAATAATGCCGGAAAGGGGTTTTTTAATTTTTTGAATTTTTTGCTATTTTTTTTGGAATTTTCTTGCCCGGGTCTAGTGTGAACGGAATTCGTGAGTAAAATTTTCTTCTCTCTTTCCCAGCCTATCTCATCCCATTTTTGCTATAAATTATGCCGGAAAGGAGTTTTATAATTTTTTTATTTTTTTTTCTATTTTTTTCGGAATTTTCTTGCCCGGGTCGAGTATGTACGGAATTCGGGTCTAAAATTTTTTTTTCTCTTTCTCGGCCTATCTCATCCCATTTTGGCTAAAAATAATGTCGGAAAGAGGATTTTTAATTTCTTGAATTTTTTAGCTATTTTTTTCGGAATTTCCTTCCACGGGTCGAGTATAAACGGAATTCAGGTCTAAAATTTTTTTCTCTCTTTCTCGTCCTAGCTCATCCCATTTTGGCCAAAAATAATGCCGGAAAGGGGTTTTTTAATTTTTTAATTTTTTTTTATAATTTTTTCGGAATTTTCTTGCCCGGGTCGAGTATGAACGGAATTCGGGTCTATAATTTTTTTCTCTCTTTCTCTGCCTATTTCATCCCATTTTGGCTAAAAATAATGCCGTAAAGAGTTTTTTTAATTTCTTGAATTTTTTAGCTATTTTTTTCGGAATTTCCTTCCACGGGTCAAGTATTAACGGAATTCAAGTCTAAAATTTTTTTCTCTCTTTCTCGGCCAATCTCATCCCATTTTGTCTAAAAATAATGTCGGAAAGGGGTTTTTTAATTTTTTGAATTTTTTTGCTATTTTTTTTTGGAATTTTCTTGCCCGGGTCGAGTGTGAACGAAATTCGGGACTAAAATTTTTTTCTCTCTTTCTCAGCCTATCTTATCCCGTTTTGGCTAAAAATAATGCCGGAAACGGTTTTTTTAATTTCTTGAATTTTTTTGGGTTTTTTTCGGAATTTCCTTGCGCAGGTCGAGTATGAACAGAATTCAGGAATAAATTTTTTTTTTCTCTTTCTTGGCCTCTCCCAACCCGTTTTGGATAGAAATAATGTCGGAATTAAATTTTTTAATTTTTTTCCTATTTTTTATTTGGCATTTTCTAGCTCGGGTTGGGTAGGAAGAGAATTCGGGAGTAAAATTTTTTTTTCTCTCTTTCTCGGCCTATCTCATCCCGTTTTTGCTAAAAATAATGCCGGAAATTGGTTTTTTAATTTTTTGATTTTTTTTTTCTATTTTTTTTGGAATTTTCTTGCCCGGATCGAGTATGAACGGAATTCGGGTATAAAATTTTTTTCTCTCTTTCTCCGCCTATCTCGTCCCATTTTGGCTAAAAATAATGTCGGAAAGAGTTTTTTTATTGTTGAATTTTTTAGCTATTTTTTTCGGAATTTCCTTCCACGGGTCGAGTATGAACGGAATTCTGGTCTAAAATTTTTTTCTCCCTTTCTCTGCCTAGCTCGTCCCATTTTGGCTAAAAATAATTCCGGAAAGGGGTTTTTTTAATTTTTTGAAATTATTTGCTATTTTTTTTGGAATTTTCTTGCCCGGGTCGAGTATGAACGGAATTCGGGTCTAAAATTCTTTTCTCTCTTTCTCCGCCTATCTCGTCCCATTTTGGCTAAAAATAATGTCGGAAAGAGTTTTTTTTATTGTTGAATTTTTTAGCTATTTTTTTCGGAATTTCCTTCCACGGGTCGAGTATGAACGGAATTCTGGTCTAAAATTTTTTTCTCCCTTTCTCTGCCTAGCTCATCCCATTTTGGCTAAAAATAATGCCGGAAAGGGGTTTTTTAATTTTTTAATTTTTTTTTTATATTTTTCGGAATTTTCATGCCCGGGTCGAGTATGAACGGAATTCGGGTCTAAAATTTTTTTAACTCTTTCTCGGCCTATTTTATCCCATTTTGGCTCAAAATAATGCCGGAAAGAGTTTTTTCAATTTCTTGAATTTTTTAGCTATTTTTTTCGGAATTTCCTTCCACGGGTCAAGTATGAACGGAATTCAGGTCTAAAATTTTTTTCTCTCTTTCTCGTCCAATCTCATCCCATTTTGTCTAAAAATAATGATGGAAAGGGGTTTTTTAATTTTTTGAATTTTTTTGCTATTTTTTTTTGGAGTTTTCTTGCCAGGGTAGAGTGTAAACGGAATTTGGGACTAAAATTGTTTTCTCTCTTTCGCGGCCTATCTTATCCCGTTTTGGCTAAAAATAATGCTGAAAAGGGTTTTTTTAATTTCTTGAATTTTTTAGGTTTTTTTTCGGAATTTCCTTGCACAGGTCGAGTAAGAACAGAATTTAGGAATAATTTTTTTTTTCTCTTTCTTGGCCTCTCCCAACCCGTTTTGGATAGAAATAATGTCAGAATTAAGTTTTTTAGTTTTTTGAATTTTTTTACTATTTTTTAATTGGCATTTTCTAGCTCGGGTTGGGTAGGAACAGAATTCAGGAGTAAAATTTTTTTCTCTGTTTCTCGGCCTATCTCATCCCATTTTGGACAAAAATAATGCCGGAAAGAGGTTTTTTAATTTTTTGATATTTTTCTATTTTTTTCAGAATTTTCTAGCCCAGGTCGATTATGAACGGAATTCAGGTATAAAATTTTTTTCTCTCTTTCTCCGCCTATTTCATCCCGTTATGGCTAAAAATAATGCCGGAAAGGTGTTTTTTAATTTTTTGAATTTTTTTGCTATTTTTTTTGGAATTTCCCGGGTCGAGTGTGAACGGAATTCGTGACTAAAATTTTTTCTCTCTTTCTCCGCCTATCTCATCCCATTTTGGCTAAAAATAATGCCGGAAAGAGTTTTTTTTTTTAATTTCTTGAATTTTTTAAATATTTTTTTCGGAATTTCCTTCCACGGGTCGAGTATGAACGAAATTCGGGTCTAAAATTTTTATCTCTCTTTCTCTGCCAATCTCATCCCTTTTTGGCTAAAAATAATGCCGGAAAGGGGTCTTTTAAATTTTTTGAATTTATTTGCTATTTTTTTTTGGAATTTTCTTTCCCGGGTTGAGTGTGAACGGAATTCGGGTCTAAATTTTTTTTCTCTCTTTCTCAGTCTATCTTATCCCGTTTTGGCTAAAAATAATGCAAGAAAGGGTTTTTTTAATTTCTTGAATTTTTTCGCTTTTTTTTCGAAATTTCCTTGCACGGGTCGAATATGAACGGAATCCAGGAATAAATTTTTTTTTCTCTTTCTTGGCCTCTCCCAACCCGGTTTGGATAGAAATAATGTCGGAATTAACTTTTTTAACTTTTTGAATTTTTTTACTATTTTTTATTTGGCATTTTCTTGCTCGGGTTGGGTAGAAACAGAATTCGGGAGTAAAATTTTTTTCTCTCTTTCTCGCCCTATCGTATCCCGTTTTGGCTAAAAATACTGTCGGAAATAGGTTTTTTACTTTTTTGATTTTTTTTCTATTTTTTTCGGAATTTTCTTGCCCGTGTCGAGTTTGAACGGAATTCGGGTATAAAATTTTTTTCTCTCTTTCTCCTCCAATTTCATCCCGTTATGGCTAAAAATAATGCCGGAAAGGGGTTTTTTAATTTTTTGAATTTTTTGCTATTTTTTTTGGAATTTTCTTGCCCGGGTCTAGTGTGAACGGAATTCGTGAGTAAAATTTTCTTCTCTCTTTCCCAGCCTATCTCATCCCATTTTTGCTATAAATTATGCCGGAAAGGAGTTTTATAATTTTTTTATTTTTTTTTCTATTTTTTTGGGAATTTTCTTGCCCGGGTCGAGTATGTACGGAATTCGGGTCTAAAATTTTTTTTTCTCTTTCTCGGCCTATCTCATCCCATTTTGGCTAAAAATAATGTCGGAAAGAGGATTTTTAATTTCTTGAATTTTTTAGCTATTTTTTTCGGAATTTCCTTCCACGGGTCGAGTATAAACGGAATTCAGGTCTAAAATTTTTTTCTCTCTTTCTCGTCCTAGCTCATCCCATTTTGGCCAAAAATAATGCCGGAAAGGGGTTTTTTAATTTTTTAATTTTTTTTTATAATTTTTTCGGAATTTTCTTGCCCGGGTCGAGTATGAACGGAATTCGGGTCTATAATTTTTTTCTCTCTTTCTCTGCCTATTTCATCCCATTTTGGCTAAAAATAATGCCGTAAAGAGTTTTTTTAATTTCTTGAATTTTTTAGCTATTTTTTTCGGAATTTCCTTCCACGGGTCAAGTATTAACGGAATTCAAGTCTAAAATTTTTTTCTCTCTTTCTCGGCCAATCTCATCCCATTTTGTCTAAAAATAATGTCGGAAAGGGGTTTTTTAATTTTTTGAATTTTTTTGCTATTTTTTTTTGGAATTTTCTTGCCCGGGTCGAGTGTGAACGAAATTCGGGACTAAAATTTTTTTCTCTCTTTCTCAGCCTATCTTATCCCGTTTTGGCTAAAAATAATGCCGGAAACGGTTTTTTTAATTTCTTGAATTTTTTTGGGTTTTTTTCGGAATTTCCTTGCGCAGGTCGAGTATGAACAGAATTCAGGAATAAATTTTTTTTTTTCTCTTTCTTGGCCTCTCCCAACCCGTTTTGGATAGAAATAATGTCGGAATTAAATTTTTTAATTGTTTTCCTATTTTTTATTTGGCATTTTCTAGCTCGGGTTGGGTAGGAAGAGAATTCGGGAGTAAAATTTTTTTTTTCTCTCTTTCTCGGCCTATCTCATCCCGTTTTTGCTAAAAATAATGCCGGAAATTGGTTTCTTAATTTTTTGATTTTTTTTTTTCTATTTTTTTTGGAATTTTCTTGCCCGGATCGAGTATGAACGGAATTCGGGTATAAAATTTTTTTCTCTCTTTCTCCGCCTATCTCGTCCCATTTTGGCTAAAAATAATGTCGGAAAGAGTTTTTTTATTGTTGAATTTTTTAGCTATTTTTTTCGGAATTTCCTTCCACGGGTCGAGTATGAACGGAATTCTGGTCTAAAATTTTTTTCTCCCTTTCTCTGCCTAGCTCGTCCCATTTTGGCTAAAAATAATTCCGGAAAGGGGTTTTTTTAATTTTTTGAAATTATTTGCTATTTTTTTTGGAATTTTCTTGCCCGGGTCGAGTATGAACGGAATTCGGGTCTAAAATTCTTTTCTCTCTTTCTCCGCCTATCTCGTCCCATTTTGGCTAAAAATAATGTCGGAAAGAGTTTTTTTTATTGTTGAATTTTTTAGCTATTTTTTTCGGAATTTCCTTCCACGGGTCGAGTATGAACGGAATTCTGGTCTAAAATTTTTTTCTCCCTTTCTCTGCCTAGCTCATCCCATTTTGGCTAAAAATAATGCCGGAAAGGGGTTTTTTAATTTTTTAATTTTTTTTTTTATATTTTTCGGAATTTTCATGCCCGGGTCGAGTATGAACGGAATTCGGGTCTAAAATTTTTTTCTCTCTTTCTCGGCCTATTTTATCCCATTTTGGCTCAAAATAATGCCGGAAAGAGTTTTTTCAATTTCTTGAATTTTTTAGTTATTTTTTTCGGAATTTCCTTCCACGGGTCAAGTATGAACGGAATTCAGGTCTAAAATTTTTTTCTCTCTTTCTCGTCCAATCTCATCCCATTTTGTCTAAAAATAATGATGGAAAGGGGTTTTTTAATTTTTTGAATTTTTTTGCTATTTTTTTTTGGAGTTTTCTTGCCAGGGTAGAGTGTAAACGGAATTTGAGACTAAAATTGTTTTCTCTCTTTCGCGGCCTATCTTATCCCGTTTTGGCTAAAAATAATGCTGAAAAGGGTTTTTTTAATTTCTTGAATTTTTTAGGTTTTTTTTCGGAATTTCCTTGCACAGGTCGAGTAAGAACAGAATTTAGGAATAATTTTTTTTTTCTCTTTCTTGGCCTCTCCCAACCCGTTTTGGATAGAAATAATGTCAGAATTAAGTTTTTTAGTTTTTTGAATTTTTTTACTATTTTTTAATTGGCATTTTCTAGCTCGGGTTGGGTAGGAACAGAATTCAGGAGTAAAATTTTTTTCTCTGTTTCTCGGCCTATCTCATCCCATTTTGGACAAAAATAATGCCGGAAAGAGGTTTTTTAATTTTTTGATATTTTTCTATTTTTTTCAGAATTTTCTAGCCCGGGTCGAGTACGAACGGAATTCAGGTATAAAATTTTTTTCTCTCTTTCTCCGCCTATTTCATCCCGTTATGGCTAAAAATAATGCCGGAAAGGTGTTTTTTAATTTTTTGAATTTTTTTGCTATTTTTTTTGGAATTTCCCGGGTCGAGTGTGAACGGAATTCGTGACTAAAATTTTTTCTCTCTTTCTCCGCCTATCTCATCCCATTTTGGCTAAAAATAATGCCGGAAAGAGTTTTTTTTTTTAATTTCTTGAATTTTTTAAATATTTTTTTCGGAATTTCCTTCCACGGGTCGAGTATGAACGAAATTCGGGTCTAAAATTTTTATCTCTCTTTCTCTGCCAATCTCATCCCTTTTTGGCTAAAAATAATGCCGGAAAGGGGTCTTTTAAATTTTTTGAATTTATTTGCTATTTTTTTTTGGAATTTTCTTTCCCGGGTTGAGTGTGAACGGAATTCGGGTCTAAATTTTTTCTCTCTCTTTCTCAGTCTATCTTATCCCGTTTTGGCTAAAAATAATGCCAGAAAGGGTTTTTTTAATTTCTTGAATTTTTTCGCTTTTTTTTCGGAATTTCCTTGCACGGGTCGAATATGAACGGAATCCAGGAATAAATTTTTTTTTCTCTTTCTTGGCCTCTCCCAACCCGGTTTGGATAGAAATAATGTCGGAATTAACTTTTTTAACTTTTTGAATTTTTTTACTATTTTTTATTTGGCATTTTCTTGCTCGGGTTGGGTAGAAACAGAATTCGGGAGTAAAATTTTTTTCTCTCTTTCTCGCCCTATCGTATCCCGTTTTGGCTAAAAATACTGTCGGAAATAGGTTTTTTACTTTTTTGATTTTTTTTCTATTTTTTTCGGAATTTTCTTGCCCGTGTCGAGTTTGAACGGAATTCGGGTATAAAATTTTTTTCTCTCTTTCTCCTCCAATTTCATCCCGTTATGGCTAAAAATAATGCCGGAAAGGGGTTTTTTAATTTTTTGAATTTTTTGCTATTTTTTTTGGAATTTTCTTGCCCGGGTCTAGTGTGAACGGAATTCGTGAGTAAAATTTTCTTCTCTCTTTCCCAGCCTATCTCATCCCATTTTTGCTATAAATTATGCCGGAAAGGAGTTTTATAATTTTTTTATTTTTTTTTCTATTTTTTTCGGAATTTTCTTGCCCGGGTCGAGTATGTACGGAATTCGGGTCTAAAATTTTTTTTTCTCTTTCTCGGCCTATCTCATCCCATTTTGGCTAAAAATAATGTCGGAAAGAGGATTTTTAATTTCTTGAATTTTTTAGCTATTTTTTTCGGAATTTCCTTCCACGGGTCGAGTATAAACGAAATTCAGGTCTAAAATTTTTTTCTCTCTTTCTCGTCCTAGCTCATCCCATTTTGGCCAAAAATAATGCCGGAAAGGGGTTTTTTAATTTTTTAATTTTTTTTTATAATTTTTTCGGAATTTTCTTGCCCGGGTCGAGTATGAACGGAATTCGGGTCTATAATTTTTTTCTCTCTTTCTCTGCCTATTTCATCCCATTTTGGCTAAAAATAATGCCGTAAAGAGTTTTTTTAATTTCTTGAATTTTTTAGCTATTTTTTTCGGAATTTCCTTCCACGGGTCAAGTATTAACGGAATTCAAGTCTAAAATTTTTTTCTCTCTTTCTCGGCCAATCTCATCCCATTTTGTCTAAAAATAATGTCGGAAAGGGGTTTTTTAATTTTTTGAATTTTTTTGCTATTTTTTTTTGGAATTTTCTTGCCCGGGTCGAGTGTGAATGAAATTCGGGACTAAAATTTTTTTCTCTCTTTCTCAGCCTATCTTATCCCGTTTTGGCTAAAAATAATGCCGGAAACGGTTTTTTTAATTTCTTGAATTTTTTTGGGTTTTTTTCGGAATTTCCTTGCGCAGGTCGAGTATGAACAGAATTCAGGAATAAATTTTTTTTTTTCTCTTTCTTGGCCTCTCCCAACCCGTTTTGGATAGAAATAATGTCGGAATTAAATTTTTTAATTGTTTTCCTATTTTTTATTTGGCATTTTCTAGCTCGGGTTGGGTAGGAAGAGAATTCGGGAGTAAAATTTTTTTTTTCTCTCTTTCTCGGCCTATCTCATCCCGTTTTTGCTAAAAATAATGCCGGAAATTGGTTTTTTAATTTTTTGATTTTTTTTTTTCTATTTTTTTTGGAATTTTCTTGCCCGGATCGAGTATGAACGGAATTCGGGTATAAAATTTTTTTCTCTCTTTCTCCGCCTATCTCGTCCCATTTTGGCTAAAAATAATGTCGGAAAGAGTTTTTTTATTGTTGAATTTTTTAGCTATTTTTTTCGGAATTTCCTTCCACGGGTCGAGTATGAACGGAATTCTGGTCTAAAATTTTTTTCTCCCTTTCTCTGCCTAGCTCGTCCCATTTTGGCTAAAAATAATTCCGGAAAGGGGTTTTTTTAATTTTTTGAAATTATTTGCTATTTTTTTTGGAATTTTCTTGCCCGGGTCGAGTATGAACGGAATTCGGGTCTAAAATTCTTTTCTCTCTTTCTCCGCCTATCTCGTCCCATTTTGGCTAAAAATAATGTCGGAAAGAGTTTTTTTTATTGTTGAATTTTTTAGCTATTTTTTTCGGAATTTCCTTCCACGGGTCGAGTATGAACGGAATTCTGGTCTAAAATTTTTTTCTCCCTTTCTCTGCCTAGCTCATCCCATTTTGGCTAAAAATAATGCCGGAAAGGGGTTTTTTAATTTTTAATTTTTTTTTTTATATTTTTCGGAATTTTCATGCCCGGGTCGAGTATGAACGGAATTCGGGTCTAAAATTTTTTTCTCTCTTTCTCGGCCTATTTTATCCCATTTTGGCTCAAAATAATGCCGGAAAGAGTTTTTTCAATTTCTTGAATTTTTTAGCTATTTTTTTCGGAATTTCCTTCCACGGGTCAAGTATGAACGGAATTCAGGTCTAAAATTTTTTTCTCTCTTTCTCGTCCAATCTCATCCCATTTTGTCTAAAAATAATGATGGAAAGGGGTTTTTTAATTTTTTGAATTTTTTTGCTATTTTTTTTTGGAGTTTTCTTGCCAGGGTAGAGTGTAAACGGAATTTGGGACTAAAATTGTTTTCTCTCTTTCGCGGCCTATCTTATCCCGTTTTGGCTAAAAATAATGCTGAAAAGGGTTTTTTTAATTTCTTGAATTTTTTAGGTTTTTTTTCGGAATTTCCTTGCACAGGTCGAGTAAGAACAGAATTTAGGAATAATTTTTTTTTTCTCTTTCTTGGCCTCTCCCAACCCGTTTTGGATAGAAATAATGTCAGAATTAAGTTTTTTAGTTTTTTGAATTTTTTTACTATTTTTTAATTGGCATTTTCTAGCTCGGGTTGGGTAGGAACAGAATTCAGGAGTAAAATTTTTTTCTCTGTTTCTCGGCCTATCTCATCCCATTTTGGACAAAAATAATGCCGGAAAGAGGTTTTTTAATTTTTTGATATTTTTCTATTTTTTTCAGAATTTTCTAGCCCGGGTCGAGTATGAACGGAATTCAGGTATAAAATTTTTTTCTCTCTTTCTCCGCCTATTTCATCCCGTTATGGCTAAAAATAATGCCGGAAAGGTGTTTTTTAATTTTTTGAATTTTTTTGCTATTTTTTTTGGAATTTTCTTGCCCGGGTCGAGTGTGAACGGAATTCGTGACTAAAATTTTTTCTCTCTTTCTCCGCCTATCTCATCCCATTTTGGCTAAAAATAATGCCGGAAAGAGTTTTTTTTTTAATTTCTTGAATTTTTTAAATATTTTTTTCGGAATTTCCTTCCACGGGTCGAGTATGAACGAAATTCGGGTCTAAAATTTTTATCTCTCTTTCTCCGCCAATCTCATCCCTTTTTGGCTAAAAATAATGCCGGAAAGGGGTCTTTTAAATTTTTTGAATTTATTTGCTATTTTTTTTTGGAATTTTCTTTCCCGGGTTGAGTGTGAACGGAATTCGGGTCTAAATTTTTTTTCTCTCTTTCTCAGTCTATCTTATCCCGTTTTGGCTAAAAATAATGCCAGAAAGGGTTTTTTTAATTTCTTGAATTTTTTCGCTTTTTTTTTCGGAATTTCCTTGCACGGGTCGAATATGAACGGAATCCAGGAATAAATTTTTTTTTCTCTTTCTTGGCCTCTCCCAACCCGGTTTGGATAGAAATAATGTCGGAATTAACTTTTTTAACTTTTTGAATTTTTTTACTATTTTTTATTTGGCATTTTCTTGCTCGGGTTGGGTAGAAACAGAATTCGGGAGTAAAATTTTTTTCTCTCTTTCTCGCCCTATCGTATCCCGTTTTGGCTAAAAATACTGTCGGAAATAGGTTTTTTACTTTTTTGATTTTTTTTCTATTTTTTTCGGAATTTTCTTGCCCGTGTCGAGTTTGAACGGAATTCGGGTATAAAATTTTTTTCTCTCTTTCTCCTCCAATTTCATCCCGTTATGGCTAAAAATAATGCCGGAAAGGGGTTTTTTAATTTTTTGAATTTTTTGCTATTTTTTTTGGAATTTTCTTGCCCGGGTCTAGTGTGAACGGAATTCGTGAGTAAAATTTTCTTCTCTCTTTCCCAGCCTATCTCATCCCATTTTTGCTATAAATTATGCCGGAAAGGAGTTTTATAATTTTTTTATTTTTTTTTCTATTTTTTTCGGAATTTTCTTGCCCGGGTCGAGTATGTACGGAATTCGGGTCTAAAATTTTTTTTTCTCTTTCTCGGCCTATCTCATCCCATTTTGGCTAAAAATAATGTCGGAAAGAGGATTTTTAATTTCTTGAATTTTTTAGCTATTTTTTTCGGAATTTCCTTCCACGGGTCGAGTATAAACGGAATTTAGGTCTAAAATTTTTTTCTCTCTTTCTCGTCCTAGCTCATCCCATTTTGGCCAAAAATAATGCCGGAAAGGGGTTTTTTAATTTTTTAATTTTTTTTTATAATTTTTTCGGAATTTTCTTGCCCGGGTCGAGTATGAACGGAATTCGGGTCTATAATTTTTTTCTCTCTTTCTCTGCCTATTTCATCCCATTTTGGCTAAAAATAATGCCGTAAAGAGTTTTTTTAATTTCTTGAATTTTTTAGCTATTTTTTTCGGAATTTCCTTCCACGGGTCAAGTATGAACGGAATTCAAGTCTAAAATTTTTTTCTCTCTTTCTCGGCCAATCTCATCCCATTTTGTCTAAAAATAATGTCGGAAAGGGGTTTTTTAATTTTTTGAATTTTTTTGCTATTTTTTTTTGGAATTTTCTTGCCCGGGTCGAGTGTGAATGAAATTCGGGACTAAAATTTTTTTCTCTCTTTCTCAGCCTATCTTATCCCGTTTTGGCTAAAAATAATGCCGGAAACGGTTTTTTTAATTTCTTGAATTTTTTTGGGTTTTTTTCGGAATTTCCTTGCGCAGGTCGAGTATGAACAGAATTCAGGAATAAATTTTTTTTTTCTCTTTCTTGGCCTCTCCCAACCCGTTTTGGATAGAAATAATGTCGGAATTAAATTTTTTAATTTTTTTCCTATTTTTTATTTGGCATTTTCTAGCTCGGGTTGGGTAGGAAGAGAATTCGGGAGTAAAATTTTTTTTTCTCTCTTTCTCGGCCTATCTCATCCCGTTTTTGCTAAAAATAATGCCGGAAATTGGTTTTTTAATTTTTTGATTTTTTTTTTTCTATTTTTTTTGGAATTTTCTTGCCCGGATCGAGTATGAACGGAATTCGGGTATAAAATTTTTTTCTCTCTTTCTCCGCCTATCTCGTCCCATTTTGGCTAAAAATAATGTCGGAAAGAGTTTTTTTATTGTTGAATTTTTTAGCTATTTTTTTCGGAATTTCCTTCCACGGGTCGAGTATGAACGGAATTCTGGTCTAAAATTTTTTTCTCCCTTTCTCTGCCTAGCTCGTCCCATTTTGGCTAAAAATAATTCCGGAAAGGGGTTTTTTTAATTTTTTGAAATTATTTGCTATTTTTTTTGGAATATTCTTGCCCGGGTCGAGTATGAACGGAATTCGGGTCTAAAATTCTTTTCTCTCTTTCTCCGCCTATCTCGTCCCATTTTGGCTAAAAATAATGTCGGAAAGAGTTTTTTTTATTGTTGAATTTTTTAGCTATTTTTTTCGGAATTTCCTTCCACGGGTCGAGTATGAACGGAATTCTGGTCTAAAATTTTTTTCTCCCTTTCTCTGCCTAGCTCATCCCATTTTGGCTAAAAATAATGCCGGAAAGGGGTTTTTTAATTTTTTAATTTTTTTTTTATATTTTTCGGAATTTTCATGCCCGGGTCGAGTATGAACGGAATTCGGGTCTAAAATTTTTTTCTCTCTTTCTCGGCCTATTTTATCCCATTTTGGCTCAAAATAATGCCGGAAAGAGTTTTTTCAATTTCTTGAATTTTTTAGCTATTTTTTTCGGAATTTCCTTCCACGGGTCAAGTATGAACGGAATTCAGGTCTAAAATTTTTTTCTCTCTTTCTCGTCCAATCTCATCCCATTTTGTCTAAAAATAATGATGGAAAGGGGTTTTTTAATTTTTTGAATTTTTTTGCTATTTTTTTTTGGAGTTTTCTTGCCAGGGTAGAGTGTAAACGGAATTTGGGACTAAAATTGTTTTCTCTCTTTCGCGGCCTATCTTATCCCGTTTTGGCTAAAAATAATGCTGAAAAGGGTTTTTTTAATTTCTTGAATTTTTTAGGTTTTTTTTCGGAATTTCCTTGCACAGGTCGAGTAAGAACAGAATTTAGGAATAATTTTTTTTTTCTCTTTCTTGGCCTCTCCCAACCCGTTTTGGATAGAAATAATGTCAGAATTAAGTTTTTTAGTTTTTTGAATTTTTTTACTATTTTTTAATTGGCATTTTCTAGCTCGGGTTGGGTAGGAACAGAATTCAGGAGTAAAATTTTTTTCTCTGTTTCTCGGCCTATCTCATCCCATTTTGGACAAAAATAATGCCGGAAAGAGGTTTTTTAATTTTTTGATATTTTTCTATTTTTTTCAGAATTTTCTAGCCCGGGTCGAGTATGAACGGAATTCAGGTATAAAATTTTTTTCTCTCTTTCTCCGCCTATTTCATCCCGTTATGGCTAAAAATAATGCCGGAAAGGTGTTTTTTAATTTTTTGAATTTTTTTGCTATTTTTTTTGGAATTTTCTTGCCCGGGTCGAGTGTGAACGGAATTCGTGACTAAAATTTTTTCTCTCTTTCTCCGCCTATCTCATCCCATTTTGGCTAAAAATAATGCCGGAAAGAGTTTTTTTTTTAATTTCTTGAATTTTTTAAATATTTTTTTCGGAATTTCCTTCCACGGGTCGAGTATGAACGAAATTCGGGTCTAAAATTTTTATCTCTCTTTCTCCGCCAATCTCATCCCTTTTTGGCTAAAAATAATGCCGGAAAGGGGTCTTTTAAATTTTTTGAATTTATTTGCTATTTTTTTTTGGAATTTTCTTTCCCGGGTTGAGTGTGAACGGAATTCGGGTCTAAATTTTTTTTCTCTCTTTCTCAGTCTATCTTATCCCGTTTTGGCTAAAAATAATGCCAGAAAGGGTTTTTTTAATTTCTTGAATTTTTTCGCTTTTTTTTTCGGAATTTCCTTGCACGGGTCGAATATGAACGGAATCCAGGAATAAATTTTTTTTTCTCTTTCTTGGCCTCTCCCAACCCGGTTTGGATAGAAATAATGTCGGAATTAACTTTTTTAACTTTTTGAATTTTTTTACTATTTTTTATTTGGCATTTTCTTGCTCGGGTTGGGTAGAAACAGAATTCGGGAGTAAAATTTTTTTCTCTCTTTCTCGCCCTATCGTATCCCGTTTTGGCTAAAAATACTGTCGGAAATAGGTTTTTTACTTTTTTGATTTTTTTTCTATTTTTTTCGGAATTTTCTTGCCCGTGTCGAGTTTGAACGGAATTCGGGTATAAAATTTTTTTCTCTCTTTCTCCTCCAATTTCATCC
Organism: Quercus berberidifolia; assembly: GCA_028535905.1. Classification (NCBI taxonomy): domain Eukaryota; kingdom Viridiplantae; phylum Streptophyta; class Magnoliopsida; order Fagales; family Fagaceae; genus Quercus; species Quercus berberidifolia. Next base: position 98,059 of record JAPQVW010000047.1, read on the forward strand.
CGTTATGGCTAAAAATAATGCCGGAAAGGGGTTTTTTAATTTTTTGAATTTTTTGCTATTTTTTTTGGAATTTTCTTGCCCGGGTCTAGTGTGAACGGAATTCGTGAGTAAAATTTTCTTCTCTCTTTCCCAGCCTATCTCATCCCATTTTTGCTATAAATTATGCCGGAAAGGAGTTTTATAATTTTTTTATTTTTTTTTCTATTTTTTTCGGAATTTTCTTGCCCGGGTCGAGTATGTACGGAATTCGGGTCTAAAATTTTTTTTTCTCTTTCTCGGCCTATCTCATCCCATTTTGGCTAAAAATAATGTCGGAAAGAGGATTTTTAATTTCTTGAATTTTTTAGCTATTTTTTTCGGAATTTCCTTCCACGGGTCGAGTATAAACGGAATTTAGGTCTAAAATTTTTTTCTCTCTTTCTCGTCCTAGCTCATCCCATTTTGGCCAAAAATAATGCCGGAAAGGGGTTTTTTAATTTTTTAATTTTTTTTTATAATTTTTTCGGAATTTTCTTGCCCGGGTCGAGTATGAACGGAATTCGGGTCTATAATTTTTTTCTCTCTTTCTCTGCCTATTTCATCCCATTTTGGCTAAAAATAATGCCGTAAAGAGTTTTTTTAATTTCTTGAATTTTTTAGCTATTTTTTTCGGAATTTCCTTCCACGGGTCAAGTATGAACGGAATTCAAGTCTAAAATTTTTTTCTCTCTTTCTCGGCCAATCTCATCCCATTTTGTCTAAAAATAATGTCGGAAAGGGGTTTTTTAATTTTTTGAATTTTTTTGCTATTTTTTTTTGGAATTTTCTTGCCCGGGTCGAGTGTGAATGAAATTCGGGACTAAAATTTTTTTCTCTCTTTCTCAGCCTATCTTATCCCGTTTTGGCTAAAAATAATGCCGGAAACGGTTTTTTTAATTTCTTGAATTTTTTTGGGTTTTTTTCGGAATTTCCTTGCGCAGGTCGAGTATGAACAGAATTCAGGAATAAATTTTTTTTTTCTCT